>CABFWB010006809.1:0-29805 GCA_902151455.1 Timema bartmani
GCTTATGAGAATTATTCTAATTTCACCCAAGGAGTATCCTGCCAAAGTTTGATGCAATGTTTTAGATACACGTTGTATATATATATTCTGGCTGCACCCCTTTTAAGAACCACTGATACAGTGCCTTGTGCAACACATAATTTAATATTATATACCACTTCGGTGGCCGCATGGTCTAAGCCGCTACTCTTCCAGTAAGCTAGACTGCCGATGACGGAGAGATTTATGTTAGAATCTTGGTCGGGTGTACTGAGAGTGATTTTTCCAGAGTGGTTAAATCACTCTCCCTTTAAGAAAATGTGGATACACCTCGTATACATTGTAGCATGTCATTTATATAATATGACATCTACAATCAAAATTTCATTAAAAACAATCAAAGTTCCATAAAGACAATTAGAGTTCCAAAAAGACAGTTAAAACAAGATAACAAATACTAATCTATTCCAATAAGAAGAGACAGGTGATGACTCACTCAGAATTGATGTTGCCGGGATACGCCCAAGCGTCGAGGAACATTGCCCCAGCGAACCATTTCGGTATCATGAGCATTTTCACGTCTTGATCGAAGGGCACACGTCGAAGAAAAGAGAAATTATTGTCTCTGTTCGCCACTCCTGCTGACAGCGCTAGTGAGGAAGTTGATTTATTTCGCAACTCTCACCCCTTTTTTCTCCTTAGATCTCCTGTTGTAGCCCGAGGCAGTTCTGTTGCTATATAACAGATTCCCCGTGGATCACATTTGTTCTATTCCATTGAATTTTTCACTGGAAGAGGAACTACTCCATACAACTTCAGCACTGAAGACTACTGGTGGTCACGAGGTGTCAGGCGTCGGTCTCACCACCACTTCGCAGAGGTAGTCTCTTTTGAGAATATTGATTATCATGTCAGAATGTCTGACGTTGCTATCTATGTCCCTCAGACATAGTTTCATGTATTAGAATGTTTTGCTTTATTTTCAATGTCGATTAGACAGAGTATTATGCCAGAATATCTGACGTTGCTATATATGTCCCGCAGAAATAGTTTCGTGTATTAGAATGCCTTGCTTTACTTTCTATGTCCACCAGACATAGTATATTGTGTTTGAGTGTCTGAGTTATTTTTTATGTCCACCAGAAACAAGTTTTAATGTCAGAAGGTCTAACATTATTTTCTATGTCCATCAGACATGGTTTATTTAGTCGGAATGTCTGACGTTATTTTCTATGTCCATCAGTCATAGTTTCTTTAGTCAGATTGTCTGATGATTATTTCCCTATGTCCATAAGGTATAGTTTAAATACGAGGGCTCTATGCTCTACATTTGTATAGGACCAGGTGATTGAGTATACTGAGTCCGTGAATTTGATTTCCTTTTCTAAATCCTTAGGACATTGTTATATTTTTATGACACCCTAAACGGTATCTCGTTTAGAATCTCTATATAGCAACAATCAGATCATCTAACATATTCTTCGTGGACCTAGTTAGGTCAGTGACTGGCTGCAGTTACGATTGCACCCTTTACTATTGATTGCTCTGGCAGTACTTATTAGGAAACTACCGGTCATAGTAAAATACTGTGTAGATGCCTGACTGTTAGCCATCATTTATTTGTAAAATAGAAGTTCATCTTATAGAATATTATTATATGGTTTTTCGTAACTCACCATGAGGGTTAATAAAAGCTAGATAGCTTAAATAATATTCTTCTTAGTAACTCTAAAAATATAGGATTTGATGATATGTTTCTATTTTCAATAGTTTCACTATTTTTCATGATTAGACCTTTCAGTTATTAGTCTGGTATTAGCCTGGCTAGATTGTCTTTTTTTATATTGCACAAAACTCAATTCCCCTTTTTTTACTATTATTTACAGATTATTCAAACTAATATCCCTATTTCTAGAGTTATTTAACCAAACAAAATGTTCTATTTAACTACTGTCGGTTCCTTGTGTACAAAGTAATACTATCTATTCGTCCAATCTATTATTTCCTACCTCTAAAACGGAATACAGTTATCGTTAATTAATTGAATTAAAATCTTGTCACTCATATGTAATTCTATATCTTTTTGTTTGCCTTTTAATAAACTTATTTGTTAAACTTGTATATTTCTGTGATGCATTTTCCTTCTCTACCCTTCATCAGGTATAACTTATTTAACTATGTAAAAGCAATCGTTTCTTTTTATATGTGATAGGAGAAGCAACGATGACACATTTAACCTTCCTCATCCCTAAAACCATTAGCGTAATTAGTACATAAGCGTAGAGCTCGAACGGGTAGTAGGGCGTGGTGATGAAAAAAAGTAGGCAATTATTTACGTTTGAAAGTAACAAAAAAGGAGATAGAGTACCAAACATTTTTTAATTATTATTGAAATCTAATTAAAACTAGTATTAAAAATAAATTAAATCACCTGTAGTATTTCTCTGAAAATTACGGAAGTAATTGAACTGAGGCGTATTTTTTGTAAAGGAAACTCCACTGAATTTTTTCGTAGTAAAAACCCTTTCGAATTAACATAAATCATTTTTTTTTCATCCACTAAAATTCAAACTTCGAACATTACCTGATTTCTCAAATATAATTTTAGTCATTGTAACTTCATCGTTTTACCAACAGTAATATTCACTGACAGCATTGGTATTGTAATTTTAAGAGATTATTATATTTATCTAAATTATATTGTATGGGATACTGTATATTTACAATAGTCTGCTGGCCAGCCGGATGGTGCGAGTCTCTGGTGAAGTGCCAGCCACACTACACTTTACAAAGTCTGCTGGCCAGCCGGAGGGTGTGAGTGTCTGGTGAAGTGCCAGCCACACTACACTTTACAAAGTCTGCTGGCCAGCCGGAGGGTGCGAGTCTCTGGTGAAGTGCCAGCCACACTACACTTTACAAAGTCTGCTGGCCAGCTGGAGGGTGTAAGTGTCTGGTGAGGTGCCAGCCACACTACACTTTACAGTCTTGCGGCTAGCATGGGAGTGCAAAGGCACTCGTTGAAAGCTGAGTCCAGATTAATTCAAAAAATTCTCTAGACTTTTTTTAATGACATTCAATTCCACACCAAGCTTATTAATAAATATATGTGTAGATACCGTGGGGTGTGCGTGTGTGTGTGTTGAGAGTGGAACGGGAGGATTGACACTAACAAATAGTTATTTCAATAGCAGGGAGCGAGTAGGCTCATGTCCACAAGAGGAAGGGATTTGTGGGACGGGAGAAAGTAACGTTATTTTTCTTATGTTGATACATTTCCCACAAATGTTTCAACTAGAACATATTTCTCCCGACATAGATCAAAACAAGTAACAACTCAAACATCGTTTTCTACTTCTCGGCGTCTAAGATTGTCTCCCTCAGTCATAGGGGAAATAGCTCACATCCGCAGAGAGAGAAGAAAATTAACCTTACTCTACCCTTTGACTAGATATATATAGTTTTTTGTTCCATCCAAGAACAATATATTCTTAAATATAATGCTTTGAGGCAATTTAGTAGGAGGATACCACAATTTATTTAGTCCTTTAAATTAAAGGCACAAGTTTTCCTTTAAGCTTATACATTTCTCGATCTTAAAACAAACTTTATCCATGCTCTGTAAACTTAAGAAAAAGTAAAAGACAATTGTTGCTAAGCCCTAGCATATTTTACAACTTAGATCAGACTAGAGCACAAAGAACATTACAAGCTTGAAGCTCACTGTAACATGGAAATAATATGACCAACAAGGTACTACTACATGATAGAATACTCTAGATAGGAAGATCACGTAGACATTCTACAAATTCAACTTTATATCTAGTTTAGTTGGGTAAATTATCTCCTTCCTGATATTGATAATCTCTTTAATCAAACTATACTAAACTCGGCATGCATTCCCAATAAAATACCAAGCGTTTGAAAGAGGTGCTAAATAAAAATTTTGATAACTTTTTTTTTGTGGTTTATTTTCCGAGGGAATAACAACTGATTAAAATAACTGAACCTGCTAGTGATTCAATTTTAAATGGGGTTGTTTCATCACTGCAAGACTAACATACAAGGGATTGTGAAGCCAAGATGGCGCCTCATTATATTCAGTGCTCATGAGCTGTGTATGAGAGGCAGAGTGACATAACTAGATACTCAAAACACCAATAAAATAGATCGCATAGCTACACCCAAAAACTCTTCTGCAAATATTCTCTAGAAACTCTTCTACAAACACCCTAGTATCTTTATTTATTCGAGGTATTTAACGTGTACTTTCTGAGCCGACTGATTATATCAGCACACGATAATTTTCTATGATCGAGGGTGAAAGGGCCTACTAATTTTGAGAGGAAAGGTAATTACACATACCTTCGCATTCCTTCCTACCTTTCCATGGCACAATCGACATAGGACCAAAGATCTTAATTTTCCAAGTTGTGCTACGGATTATTTATCGCTCAAGAAAAACCCGTCAATCCCGGTTGTGTCTGGACCCCCGAGGCAAGCACTTTACCCCAATACCACCAAGGTCGAGCTTAATATCTTGACTGATGGTAAGAAAATACCTTTATATATTTTAATACATGGCATTAAAAACTTCTTACATGTAGTTCCCGAATTTATCAGGAAGTACGTTTAATAAATGAGATGGATAGAATGTATTCGTTTATATTTGTGGTGTATGTCTTTATAACGTATTTAAAGAGATAATGAGGTAACTAGAGATATTTCAGTAATGCTATATATTTGCCTAAAACCCTTCAAGCAGTGCATTCATTATTATTTAAAAATTAAAGTTGGGGAATCATTAATTTAAAAATATTAATACTAAATAAAATAAAAAGTTTCTTATAATGAACTGAAGTCAATTGGCAAGGAGCTACTTTAATGGCTTTAATGGCATCATTGTTTGGCCGCAAGAAACCCGCAAGTCGCGTAATGTGCAGGTTTGCTCTGAAGTCTGGCCAATCTGTTTATTCTAGATTTGAATTTGTAAAAATAATTCTCTAGCACTCTGTACAATTAACAAATGTATACACAAATATTTGAGACGCTTGACTTGACGCTGATAGCCAATTATTTCTCTGCGCTATCGCCAGCTAAATTCCTGCTATGTTTTAGTGTCCACCTGAAAATCTTAAGCGCCGATGACACCGAAGTGGTGGAAATAAAATTATTCTGCCGTGTCTGTGTTTCATATTGCATCAGAGTATAAATTTGCTCTTATGTGGTTTTTGAACTGTAGCAGCCCTCTCTCTGGAGTCACGGTGACGTATTGATCTGCTACCCCGGGTAGTCTTACTAGCAGCGCTACATTTCTCCCCATCCTTGAGCTTTAGGTTTTTTCCATTATTCTCGGTGGAAATGGTTAGTGAGTTTAATGTACGTGTAACAAATACAATACAGTCAGTGTAACCACTAAGATATTGTTTGAACATTGAAACACATTGTTAGCTAAACAAATAGTAGAGTGGACGTCTCAAAACGCTACTACACTGCTTTCCCTTGACTTCAACTTTGCTTCATATTTCAAATGTGTATAGTTCAGAGGAGATAACTTCTCAAATGGTATAATGCTTTATTTATCTCTCGACATAAACAATTTATGTACACACTATACAGTGTAAGTTGTTCTTATTCGACATATTATGAATACAGTTCTAGTTGCATAGCTCAAATTATCATCATCATCATCATCAACAACAACTGTTTCCAGCCGTGGCCAGGTCAGTTTAGTAAAATGCTTCCATCTTCCACCACTCCTTCTCCTTTAATTGCTTCCATTCTTCTCCTCTCACTTGCACACACATAACTCAAATGTGTGATGATAATGTAAGTAGGTGCCTTATTTCTGTTTAGACCCTGACTACGGCTATACTTGAATAAACATTATTAATTAATATATGATAAGCTATCCTCATTTGAATGGTTCGGATTGAAGTAATATCTTAATGAGTCAACTGCAAGTAGGCAATGTAAGCTATTCCATTCTAACTGGCATGGATTTAAAATATATCTGAATAATTAAATTGCATTTATCAGACTGTGTAAGCTCTTCTCATTCTGGAGCTGATCAAAGCTATTCATTTTTAAATTAATTACATTTAGGAACTGTAAACTAGCATCTTCATCCTAAATAAATTATATTTTCTAAGTGTAAGCTATTATCTTCTTACTGGCACTGATTATATTTATATAAGAATAGATCAAATGTATTAAAGTAATGGTTACTTTCCTCGTACTGCCACTTATTTTTTCTGTATAAATAATTAGAATGCATTCAGGCAGTGTAAGATTAACATTTTTTTTCTATCGTAATTAGTACATATTGAACGAAACTTAATTGCCTGAGTTTAACTAATCAAAATAGAGGTCCCAATCAATATAAAATACTAATTAAATAACTATAAAAGCAGCTTTGATTGCCACAATTAAATCAAACAACTCAATTACTATAGGGATTTTTACACATTCTTAATTTTATAGCTAGGTAAATAAAGTGATTGGAAGTTAATAATTGAGGTTTCAAGGTTATGTTATTTTATAAGTGGTATTCTTGAGAAATAAAATTATTTTTAAAGTACGGTTTTCTTAAGGTGTTTTTGGGACATTTTAATCGTCAACAATGATATATATAATATATTTATGTAACAATAAATATACAAATAATTGAATAGACATATCCCTAGTTATATATGTTACACACAATTAGTTAAAAAGCCCATTTCACGAACTGAGCAAATTTCTGCCTATTCCGTGAACTGGCCTTTTCTCTTGATCATTTCACGAATTGAGGGAAAATTGCATAAGCTCTTGGCAATTTTATGACATTGAAATTATGGTTCTATCTACTACAATGGCTATGTTACATTTTAAAATAAATATTTACTCAGTTAAGTTGCCTGATGCGAAACTATTCGGATAAATTGAGTAACAATTCCATAAATAAATCTATATGAGAACATTATTAAATGTCTATACACAAAATGTTTTTAAGGGAAACTATCCCAACATAGCTTAAACTAACCTTCCACGCGCCAATAATAAACATTTTGAAGTTAGAATTTGTTGCCACACTTATGCCGGGATCACGGTCGACTTACCGTTCACTTAACTTTCACGTAATGTAACTTAAAGGTTCTCTTTTTGTTTTTAAATACAAGCCATCACGATACAGTTAGCTTAACGGTCCCTTAACGTTTACTTAAGAGCTGTTCAGGGAGAGATTTCACGTTAAGTGAAGGTATCACGTGTTTTAGCTAGCCAATCATGTTGAGAGTGACGTCAACAGGGCTGTTTACTACTTCATTTGTTTGGTTGTGGTATGCAGACGATTTTTTTTATGCCGGGATCACAATCAACTTAACGTTCACTTAAGTTTAACGTAAAGTAACTTAACGTAAGGGTTCCCCTCATGTTTTTAAATGGAAACGATCACGATGCAGTTAACTTAGCGTTCACTTGCAGTTAACTTAACTTAATAGATGTACTGGGAGGTCTTTCACGTTAAGTGAACGTTACATGAAGAGTATCACGTGATCTAGCCAGCCAATCATTGTGCGAGTGACGTCTACAGGGATATTTAGTAATTCATTTGTTGGTTTTATGACCAACTATAATATACCAAATATTTCACAGCTCGTGGTATTATTAGGCTAGAGTAGATTTAAGATTAAACTAAAATAGGAAAGCTAAATTTATTGAAAAAGTGTAAAGATAAATATTTATTATATTGATAGAAAACAATAAACATTCACAGATCATTCATTAACACTTTACAAATAGTACAAACCACAGATCAAAAACATACTCTAGAATGCAGATATTTGGATCAAGTTGTTACGTTAAGTTACGTGAATTGTGATCACACATCTGTTTTCTTAAGTTAAGTGAGCCTTAAATGAACGCTACGTTAAGTTAAAGTTAAGTTGATCGTGATCTCGGCATTATACATTTTAATTTTCCGCGTTTCGCGAACCCTAAAACGTCGCATCTCTCTTGTTGGACTTTATTTTGTATATCAAGTAGGGCTTATATTGCAGGTACTTATAGCCTAATTATCCCTAAACGATTTGGTTTCATTTTAGCGTACAATTTATTTTCAAACAGTTCAAATTCATTGTCTGTGCTTTCCCTGAGTTGTTACGTTAAGTTACGTGAATCCTGATCACACACTAGTTTCTTTACGTTAGGTGAGAGAAATGTATAACTGAACGTTAAGTGAACCTTAAGTGAACATTAAGTTGATCGTGATCCCGACATGAAGGTCAGGTTTCGCTAAGTTAGGATAGTTTATAATAAAAATCATACTATCTATTGCTTACTCACCACTGCAACAGAGGACTTCTGATGTTTTTAACAGTACAAATTAATTTTAATACACAAAACTCACTACAGCAATATTTTTTCAGCTAACATTAAACTTTCAAACACAAACATATATTTCTTCTTCTAGCAAGTAGCCAGTTTATGAACTGGGCGAGCTTTTGTCCGGCCCGTGAAATGGTCAAGAGATGAAGTCATTTCACTGAATGCGCAGAAAATCGCCAAATTCATGAAATTGTCAATGTTAACATATATAATGGCTTTTTCATTGGTCAAAATAGATTACTCAAACTTAACCCATCCACCTGCATTTTTTTCCGAATCCTATCACTTTCCCCCTGTTATTATTTACCCAAACAACCTTCCTACGCCTCAATCAACCTTTACAAGCTCACCATCCTTATTTTTAAAATTATAATTGATAGCCACCGTCATAGATAAGAGAGGTGAGAAGGGTTTCCATCTGTGTTGTAGGCCTATCGATAATGTTTAACCTCTTCCACATGGAATACCGATGCTACCTTAGTTTGGCGAGAAACAAAATATTCAATGTTTTACTATTTTAAACTTTGCTAAAAGTACAAATTAATGTTTAATCATGCTAAAAATGTTTACTTATATGCCTTCAAGTGTTTTTCTTTTTTAAAATAATAACTGCATTTTTTTTAAATTGTATATTTAAATTAAACACTACAAATATCTGGTAGAATTATTACAATCTACTGATAAATATAATATTATCAATACATTAATCTAGATTTCCTTTAGTAACATGATTTCCAATAGTTAATGAGGGCTTAAAGCAGGCCATGACTGATAAGATCGTTAAAATAAAATAATAATGCATTAACATGGGCTAAAATAAGTTATATATGGTTAGACACTAAATTTGTAAAGAGTGATTATTTACTGTATTGAAATAGTACAAAATAGAAGGATCCTTATATTAAGACATAAATAAATCTTATTCCTAAAATCTAGAATTATCCCCAAAAGAGACAGGCTTATAGGAATTTTGGCTAAATTATTTTTGAATACAAGAGATTGCAAAATTAATATTTAATTGCAATAGAATATATTACAAAATTAATGTATAATCTTTTTTTCCACTGTGTGATTAATGTATTAAAAAGTATTGAGCTGGAGTGTTATTTAAACAATACTTTTAAATATTACTAAAACTTTTACGATAGTTTGCAACCAACCTCCAACGTACTGTTTGCATTACTATTTTAATTCAAATAGAGTTAGGAATGGGTTGGTTCATATCCATGGTACCTTGGTGCAGACGATTCTTCACTTAATGTAGGTTACAAGAGAAAAGGTCAGTGTTTTGAAGTTTTTATAACAAAAAAAAAATGTTTATTTTGCCAAAATAAACAAAATATAAATTGCTTCATTACAAACGTAGTGCTTAGTTTTCTTCTCATGGTGACCTCAACAGTTGTTGAATATGTCATGAACATAGCGTCATAATAATACACAATTTTTAAATGAAGTCAAAAGGTTGTCATTAAATTTTAGGACAACCTTGACAGATATTCAACAACTGTTGAAGTCACCACGGGAAGAACATTAAATTATATGTGTGTATTGAAGCAATATTTGATTTATTTTGACAAAAAAAAGTGTTGATACAAAACATTCAAAAACACTGCCCTTTTTTTGAGTCTCCTACATCCCCACCTTAAGAACGTGAACTGGTTTCAGTTCTTAATTCTTAGGTATAAAAACTACATGAAGTCATCCCGCAAGCAAGCCATACCAACCGAATAGATGTTGTCTGTTGGTTAAGTTGTGCCAACGTCTACAGATTAAAGGTGTCATGTGGTCATCACAATGCACCCTCCAGCTGTTAATCTCACTTTTCTATACCAGAGTCGCTAGTTATTTATTCAAGTAACTCCTCAGTTGTCCTCAAGCTAAGTTGACCCCGTTCCAAACCCATTGTTTCACAGAGAAATCTGGAAGCACTAAGGATCGAACCCGGGACCTCTAGATCTGTAGACAGGAACTCTGACCACTAGACTATAGAGGCGGTCAGTTATGTATTTACATTAAAACATTCTTAATAAATACATACATCAACGAAATGAATAAATTGGTTCAACATAATCATTATTATTAGTATGGCTATGGAATATATTCGGTAGATTAAAATATTGAATTGATTTTAGAAAATGTGGTTAACGTATGATTGGTTTGTCGTTAGTATTGTCATAGTTACTCGCTGTATTGTTAGAGAACAAGTGAACATCTCTATGGATATGTGGGCTTATTTGGAATTGGAATTGGAAACTGAACTAATAGAACCGGGACAGTTTGTGACGCATCATGTCTTACTTTTAATCTTGGATTTAAATCTTGTTTTTGGTTTTTAATTTAGATGATGGATATATTATTGTTGTTACTATCGTATGGTTTTACAAGCATGTGCTTATTGTTGTTTAACAGCACCTCTTTGTTGTAATCTGCTAACGTGTTTTAATCTTTCTTGAGTGACGCGTTCCAGAAGGACCACGTGTGCAATTTCACCAATGATACATTTTTTGGCCATGACGAGAATCAAACCTGGGCTCCTTAGCTAAGCCAATGCGTTAGAGTTTGTATAGATAAATGTACCATATATGACATCCTAACCTAATTGGATAGACAATACACTAAAAAAAATTAGCACTGCTTATACACATAATTACTAATTACGCTAATGAGTTAGGGATTAGGAAAGTTGAATTTAGAGGAAGTTTACCCAAATTTGCAGGGAGGAAGAGTGGAAGAGCATTTAAAAAAACTTCAGTACACCTGACTGGAATTCGAACCCCGATCTCCCTGTCATTGGCAGTATAGTCTAGCACGAGAGTGACGCCTTAGACCATGCGGTCACTGAAGCAGGTTCACTATCTTATGCGTCAGACACAAACCAATTGCGCAACCTCTCTTAACATTGCTAAATGAGCATGTCGAGTTGTGTGAAAAAACTTTTTATTCTTCATTTATTTGAGGTGTTTAACGAGCACTTTCCAAACCAACTGCTTATATCAGCACAAGACTTATAAGTTAACTTAAATCTAGAACAGTGAACAGACACAACATCCAGCCCCCGGCCGTTAATTCATCACTGTGAAAGGGTAGACCCACATTTCACCAATGATAATTATTTTGGTCATGTCAGGAATTGAACCCAGGACCCTTAGGTCAGTAGAGAGACACGCCACCGACTGAGCTAAGGTGACGGACTATGAAATAACAAACTAGTTCAATAGTCTCAAAGTTTTAGATTATATTACGATCCCACGTGCTAGTTAGTGTACAGAGTGTATTATTTATAAACACAAAAAAAAAAAAGTTATAAATTTGCTGCCAGTTGGTTGGTCAGAGCGGCGATATTACGTGTCATTGTCGACTGAAACATCGGGTTTAATATCCCCTAGACAAGCCCCAAGAACACGACCCTCCCCTTTTATTAAACTCAGGGGTGACGTCACGTGACCCCGCACGTGCTCGCCACCCTCCAGCCACGTGACTTCTTAGACTTCACTACGCAAATGAGGACGACGGCGATTTAGGACTTAACCGAGCGGCTGTGGGGAGAAAAGGCCCGGATGTAGCTCCAAGCCCTACTTTGGGCAGATCGCACGCACTCTCCAACTCGACAGCTGCGAGAGTAGCTAGGTATGAAACAATGGTCCTGGGTGAGTCATTTCATTAAGAAGAGTGTTATCAAACACTGGAGAGGCTTACTTAGGATCAAACCAAACTGATTGAAACCGTTTTGAACCGCTCCATTCTGTTCCGTGAACTGTTCACACCATCGCATACACACAAGCAAATGGTAACCATGGTCCAACTATTTACATGCTTGAAGAGCCTTATCTGACAGCTAGAAAAGCTACTAGATCCATTTTCACGTAATCATACGTCAAGTGCCCTCTTCACTGGTTGAATGGCGTCACTCACAATATATCGAAGTTGGTTGTACCGTACTGGAGATGTTTTTTCATAAATGGTTTTTCACTCAAGTCTCACGCAAGTGGGAGTACATTTCCTCTAAATTTTACCTAACTCATTCCTAACTCAGTAGTGTAAATAGGCGGATATCCCAAACGGCTAGTGAGATGCGGTGCACACAAACACACATTTGTCAAGTCATGTGGTCTGCAGCTGTCACTTTTGATAAATATTTACTGGTACTTATAAAAAAATATTAATAATATAGTGAAAATGATCACTGTTGACGGCAAAAAGTTTGTATTTTTAAAAAGTTTCTTTCAACCAAAATACTACAATGTTTATCTCACAGAATGAAATAACACAGTAATTAAAACATTATTGATAATATTTGTCAAAAGATCGCAAATTAAATTAATGAATGTATCGCGATTTTATTATAATAACGTTAATATTGTACTTATAATACTGACTATAACTATTTACAAGCATAATACTCGTTTAAAAATCAGTGGCTTCATTTCTGTCATGTAATGTGTTTCACTCATTTGCATTTGTTAATCAGTGATTGCGAATGGGAATAATATTTTATTGATCCTCAGAGTCTGAGAAGTGCATTTCAATTAAAGACTCTAAGCTATAGATCGCTCTCGGGCTCCAGTATTGGAGGTGTTTTTTTAATAGCAGATGAAATATTCACTCCAGTCGTGTGGAGCTGTTCCTAAATTGAAGATTTCATTATAAACAACATTTTTGAATATAATTTTTCGTTTTTTATTGGGGATGGGGGGGGGGGACATATTAATTTCCGGTCACATAGTATTCCTCCGCTCTTTATGGTTAAGGGTTACCTTCCTGCAAAATTTAAGCTTCCTAGGTTTTTTTACCTTTGCGATGTTTTCGACTTAGTTTTCTTTAAAGAAAATTTATATCCCGTATAAGGTTTGTGATTAAATTCCTTACAATCGCTGTTTGACCAGCTAAAAAAACAAAGGCTTGTACTTTTTGCAATCTAAAACAACTTTAAAACTTTGCGATTTTGTGTCACAATATAAGTTACTTGATTTGCCAGTAGCATGTGGTGCAGAACTCTCATGGATTCAACTGTTTCGAGAATAAGATGATGTTTCAATATATTTACATCACCATAACCCTTAGAGATTGACTATTTATTCATTTTTTTACTTACGAATATTTATTTTACATTATTGATAGCGTCTCTAGATGTTCACGGCTTGTTGCAAATAAACGATCATATTTCTGTAGGACTATAATTTAACAGTATTAGTCCGACAAATTAAGACAAGCTAAATATTAAACTAAGTTAATGACGATGAATTCCTATAAGAGTAATTAGCTAGAGAGTGATACATTTTTAATTAAACCTAATTTTCAATAAGTAACTTAGACCCGCTTCGGTGGTCGCGTGTTCTAACGCGCTACTCTCGCAGTGGACTGGACTGTCGATTACGAGGAGAGCGAGTTTTTAATCTCGTTCGGGTATATTGAGGCTGGTTTTTATTAAATGGTTTTCCACTCTCTCTCTCTCCACGCAAATGCGGGTGCACTTCAAAATATAATTTTCCTAGTCCCTAAAACAATTAGCGTAATTATTTTTACATAAGTGTATAACCCTAACGTGGAGAATCCAGTAGCTCAGCAGCAAATATCAGCCGAATCGTGCAAAATGTGATACTAACACGCCATTTGGCACAGTGAGAGTTAGTACCATAAATTTTGATTTCTGATATTTATCCCAAAAATTGAATCACTAGATTGCGCTTATGACGTCATGAAACAAAATGGCTGCGTCTTAAAGAAATTGTGGTGAAAAACCACATTATTAGGCATCCAGCATATAATTTTCAATGCTTTTCATGCCAAGGATTTCAAAAATGACACTTGTTTTGCATTACGGTGAACTAAATGTGTTCTGTTATATGGTTTATTAAATAAATACAAAATAACACAGTTCAGTATCAATAAAATGTAATGTTCAGTATGAAATGGCTTGACAGAATGCCTCTTGTCGAGGTCACAGAACATTACAATAAAGTAATGTAGGTTCAGTGTTACCAACTATCACATAACAACTATCTTACATCTCCCCTTTATGAACAGGTAAAAATAAAAACAAATTAACATGGCCTTATCTAATACATTCACAATAGTTTGCATTCAATATGCTATACAATTGATACCAAATACAAAACAGACTGTTATGAAAAGATTAAACAGTACAACAGACATAATTAAACCCAATCTACAAGTTAAGGTGACAGTTTTTTAGGAGGACGCACCAGTCTTCCCAACTTAGTAGTGACACCCTTATAAGCCTCATATGAAGCACTAGGCTCTAGACAATACTGTGTTGACTCCTGAATATTATTCCTGTTACTGGAGTTAGCACTACTATTGTCACAAAACATCCTGCTGTTTTTCATTATTCCCATTTTGTTTGAATGTCTTTACATGTATCCTATTCCTTCTATAAATACCATTGGAACTGTCAATTACCAGAGTTCTTGGTTGTGGACCTAGTTTTATTACTTGACCCCTAGACAATTTTTTTTTTCAGCTGGATTTTGCTTAAACAAAACCTCATCATCCATCTTAAGATCTGGCAGACATTTGTTGGTTTTGTTATAATATTTTGCCATTCGGTTGTTTCACTTAGTTATCCAGTCATTATAATAATTTTTATTAACTAGCTTGGGTAAGGGTATCAATTTGGTTTCAACAATAGGTAGCGTTGTACGTAAATGTCTAGACATTAACAACTGAGAGGGTGAAATTAGACCATCACTTTGAGTACTATATTGTAAAAGAGCCAGGTATGGATCTGCATTTGATTCAAGAGTTTTAAAAATCATGTTTTTGAGTGTTTGGATTGCACCTTTCCCCTTGGCCATTATACTGATGGTAATGTGGACTACTAGCTACATGTTCTATATCCCAAGTTTTAGCAACATTTTTGAAATCATTTGAATTAAACCATGACGTGCAAAAATTGACTTAAGTTCCTGTATTAATATTGGCGCTGTTGATCCTCTATTAAATAAAGCCATCTCAATGTATTTTGAAAAATAATCCACACAGACTATAATTAGAGTTATTTCCCACTATTTCAATTAAATCAACACCAACTTTGTTCCAGGGTAATATTTTTACTTCATGTGGCATTTAAGGCTGATTACTATTATTATTACTAAATTGTTGACAATCAGAGCAAGACATGACAATATTTTTAGTATCATTAAGCATATTTGGCCAAAATAATGAACTTTTTGCAAACTGTACACTTCTAGCTATTCCAAAATAACCCTTATGAATAATCTTTAACATTTCTTTTCGCATTGACTGTGGAACAATGATACATTCCCCTTTAAAAATTATTCCATCTGTTTTATAGATTTCATCAAAGAATTCTTGATAGGGTCGCACCTCAACAGGACATGACTCTTTGTTTGAAGGACATCCTATTTGAAGAAAATTAGATACAATTTTAAGACAGGGTCTTTACTTGTTTCATCTCTAAAGGTTTCCAGTCTTTCAGGAGACAATGACAGGTTTGAGATTAACAAGATTGACATGTACACTAACATTCTTTTCCAACTCAGGAACTGGGTTCACTAGAGAAGCTCGGGATAACGTATCTGAAATAAACATTCGCTTTCCTGGTTGGTAAATTACTTCTAAGTCATAAGGGTGTATTCTCAACATAAGTCTCTGAAGTCGTGGGGGGACTTTATAGAGAAATTTAGTGAAAAGAGAAACTAACGGCTTATGGTCAGTGTGTACAACCACTTTGTGACCAGAAACATACTGGCGGAATTTGACACATCCAAAAACAATAGCAAGGAGCTCCCGTTCAATTTGTGAATAGTTGCTTTGACTTTCTCTAAATGTAGTGGAAGCATATGTTATTGGATTAATACTGTGAGGAATGACAGATCCTACTGCACTATGTGACGAATCACAGGACAAAATTAGTTTTTTGGACGGATAAAAATAAGTCAAAACAGATGCATTTGTAATTACTGTTTTGAGTTTATTGAATTCTTCATCGTGAAAATGATCCATAAGTGTTCTCAAGTGCTTAGTTTCCTCAGAAAAATCTTTAATATAAGGAGACAAGTATGTAAGCATACCTAAATATCGTCTTAGGTCTTAAGTATTGTTGGGTCTGAGCATATCAACAATAGCGACTACTTTGGCTGAGTCCGGTAGCATCCGTTTACTAGTGAATAAGTAGCCCATGTAAGTGACCTTTTCTTGACAAATTTGTGATTTGCTTAAATTAAACTTCAAATTTACAGATCTAGCTCTTTCAGCAACCTGATTTAAGATAGAATCGTGTTGTTCTGGGATAGATGCAAATATTAACAAATCATCAAAATAAATTATTAAATTAGGAATTCCTTCAAAAAGCTCAATCATAGTTGAGTGAAAAATCTCAGGTGCTGAGCTTATTCCAAATGGTAAACGTAAAAACCTATAGTGACCAAATGGTGTGATAAGTGTACACAATTTTGAGGATTCCTCATCAAGAGGGATGGTCCAAAATCCAGAAATGGCATCTAATGTTGAGAAAAATTTAGCATCCTTTAATTAGGCTTTGACAGTATCAAGTGTAGGAAATGGATAATGTGATCTAAGAATAGCTTTATTCAAGTTACGTGGATCTAAACAAATCCTAAGGTAACCATTCTGTTTTCTAGTCAGACCAATACTATTCATCCATGGTGTTGGTTCACTCACTTTGGATATAGCACCCAACTGTTCCATGCGTTTGAGTTCACTATCTAGTTCAGTAAATAATTTAAATGGAATCTTTCTGACAGGCTCTACAACTGGACTTATTGATTTGTTTATAGATAAATATCAATACTTGTTTATATTTCCAAGACCATCAAAAATATCTTTAGATCTATTTACAAATACCTGGGACTTTGATCCTAGATTAATATTATTTGGTAATGACTGATTAGGCTCTGTTTGACTCTCAGATATATTTGCAAAAGTAACATTATTAGTTCTCTTAACTAATTTTAGTTCCACGCAAGTTTTAAGACCTAGAATTGTATTACAATCCATCTCAATAATATGGAATTTTATAATAATTTCCTTGTCTTTGATTTGACAATTTAAATCAACTTCACCTCTTACATGAAGTAATTCTTTACTAAATGTCAGGACACGAGTCAACGTAGAGTTTATTTTATTTTCTGATAAATTTAAACTTTTGTAAAGTTAAGCGCCCATTGGGTCGGTACTGCAAGGATGGAACGGAAAGTACAACTAATTCGTAGCATTATTTGTTACCAAGATGCGCCCACTACGTCGGTACCGCCGGCAACGGACTCTCCACAGTTCCGCTATTCGACAGAAAGTCCGGGCGAGAGAATTAAACTCAAGTGCGGTCCGGAATTTTTGGCGTCATCTTCAACCAGATCAGGAAATAATGTGTAGTATTCGACAAACATAAGTATTTTCGTGTTGATGTTTTGAACCCAGAATCGTCGTTTCCTGCATGTTCTTCTCTCCTCTTCAATTAAAAGGCAACAAATAGCTACAAATTCTTCATCACTTTCCATATTTAAATAATACGGTGAAATATCACTCACAAAAGCACAATTATAAACTTGAAACAAATCCAACAACAACAGAAATGCTAACAGTACTTCCTTGAGCACGTAACGGAGAAGTTCACCTTCTGGCTCGAGAGCAGCCGCGCGAACCGAGTCTCAGTCCANATGCGTGGTCCGTGTGGTACGTTCCGTCCGTGCGGTACCGACCCAGTGGGCGCTTACCTTAAGTGTTTAAGCCATAGTGACCCGTTTTATTACAAAAATGACACTTTACCCTTGCTGCTGGAATTTGTAGCGGTGTTCCTGACCATATCGAGTGCATTTAGACCTTCTTGAACTTGACGACTCCTGTATTGAAGAAATTCCTCGGAGGCTTGGACTTCTACCTTGAAATTGACGCGGTGACCTCTTCAATTGAACCTTTTCCAGTGTTCCCGAAAATCTTGATTTGATGAGTTACCTGAAGTATGCTATGACGGTTGAAGTTTGGACATTTTCATTGTTTTGGCAAGCTGGACTGCTTTATCTAAAGTAATTTGACCCTCTTCAATTAGGCGTTGTTTTATGTCATTGTAAGAGTAGCTGAGACCTCAAGTGAGAATATCTTTCACTAAACTTTCTCGTAAATCACCAAATTCACACGAAAGACTGAGATTTGTTAAAGCTGTGACAAAGTCTTCTTGCTGACGACACGTGAAGAATTTGTGACGTTCGAATGAAATATTGACCTTTGGTGTGAAATATTCATTAAACCTTTGGACTAGTTAATTATATTTCACTTGGTCAATGTCTAGGTTGAAAGAATTAAACACTTCGTGAGCATCTGGGCCTAGGTGGTGCAAAAGTAAAGCGACTTTCCGCGAGTCATTTTCTTTTTCCAGGCTTGTGGCTCGTAAGAATATGGTGAACAGCGTTAGCCACTTTTTCCACACATAAAACAAATTCGGACTTTTTAAGTGAATAGGCTGAATCGCTAACGTAGCTGCTAACTTGGCTGACCTTGTGGTGTCGGCCATTTTATAGTTTTAAATTATTCAACAACGAACGCGAACTGACTATTTATTTAATAATTGAACTAATTAATTATCTTCCATTCTTGACTTCTTAACTTCTGACACCATGTTATATGGTTTATTAAATAAATACAAAACAACACAGTTCAGTATCAATAAAAAGTAATGTTCAGTATGAAATGACTTGACAGAATGCCTCTTTTCGAGGTCACAGAACATTATAATAAAGTAATGTAGGTTCAGTGTGACCAACTGTCACATAACAATCATCTTATATGTTTCATTACAATCTTGTACTAAGAGTGCATTTTTTTTTTTTTTGCAGATTGATCAATGTCTACGGAAATCACTATAAATGTGTTGTATATCAAATACACAATAAGCATTACTTTATTGCAGGTTGATGGATGTCCAAGGGGATCAGCTGTGAATGTGTTGCATTATATTCAAGTACTAATTAAAGTGTTATTTCATTGCAGGGTAATTGCTGCCTAATGGGGGATTCGTATGAATGAAAAATGTCGGTGAAAAGAAAATGTGAACTTGTAGAAATAAATGAAACATTTATAAGGTGGACAAAATGTTAGTATTGAGATGGACTGGAATCCGTGTGTGTTGTGTCAGGAAGATTTGCCTGAGCCCTTGGTATGACCAGCTAATAGCAAACGCCCTGGCAAATGAATTTGAAGATCTTGCAGCTTTTGATTTATAAACGCGACTTACATCTTGAATTAAGACTTGCTTGTTGAAACATAACTTTTTAAAGAAAATTGTGCAAAGCTCTATAAAATATGTAGAAACAAACACTATAAATTGATACTAGCAAGATCATTATCAACAAATAAAATTAGAGAAGATCGGAAAGTAGATAAAAAAAATTAGTACTTCCACGACTAAACGTTCAGCATTTATTATGGGTGATGTAAAATATGCTTGCTTCCTTTGTGATGAGCCAAATGCGGATTTTCTTAATGTTCATACACTGGAAGTGAGTATTAGGGTCCGTGATGCTGCTGTTACAGTCAGCGACTTAAAACTGCTTGCAAATCTAAGCAGTGGCAATATGGTTGCAACTGATGCCAAATACCACAAATATATCTCGACAGCTTATATAATCGACTCTGACAAAACCAGAAAGAACAAAATCTCGAGGATAGATAATAATGTGTCATTGATCCACGGTATGGTTCTAAAAGAGATTTAAATTACAATGAAAAAACAGTTCAGACACTCGATACATCTTCTGTTTTTACTTGATTAAAGATCAAAGTTCTTACTGTCCAGCGGATGATGGAATTGGGCATTAAAATGCAGAGAAAAGCGTACACAGTAACTTAATAGAATGAAATGAATGATTCTGGCTTACATACCAGAACTTGTGGCTCAATCAAAAAGTAAGAATATTCTTCTAATGTGCAAAGCTGATGTAGAATAAACTGTTTTAATTAATTTCAACAAGATGGCAGGTGTCTTGTTGGTGCAGCAGCTATTTTTTGCAAAGAAATGTTTCATCTTGAAAGTGAAGGATTCAGTTAACAAGTTGGTGAGAACTGTCAAGAAAAATCAGTCACTGGCTCGATCTGTCACATATCAGCCATGGATTCCGACATTTTAGATAGCACCTCTTCTCCAGTATCCTCTGATTGCTCGCCTAACGACCCTAATTCCCTAATTCTGCTATGAAAGCGTAGTTCTCGATCAGCCATGGTGATATCTCTCATTGTACTTTTTTTTAAATTAAATACCACTTTATGAGAGAAAAACAAACTGTGTATGTATGTGTGTGTGATGTCCTAACTTCTATGTCACTTGGTGTCCTAAATATCTTAACCCCCCAAACCCTATGATATCTCAACACCACCACGTTGGGCGCCAAATATCTGTTAACACCCTACCCTACATACATCCTATCCTAGAGTGGACTGATACCAGGACGTACAGAGATTAAATTGATATTGTGTGTGACGTGGTCCAGTGATCGCTGGTAGACACGGTCACTGACCTCGGGACCACCAGGTGTCATAGGACCTATAGAAAATGTAGGTAACACATGTACACATAACCGGGATTGATAATAAAAATAGTCAGACCTTCTGTGAAATTGGATGTTTAGTAGATTGTGTTAGTGTTATTGTTCAGTGGGCATTATGCAGCTGCAATTAAAGGCAGTAAGATGAGACATGGGACATAATACAACAATAAGATACAGTGCACACAACAATGAGATACACCCTCTTAAAACTAAACGATGGTTTGTTTACATATTTTACAGATCGTCGCCATGAAAACAAATAACAAAGTTTATGTGAGAATATAATAAAACAAACTGGTTGATTAAATAAAATTTTGAAAACCATTTATGTGTTATTTTGACACTTTCCTTTACAATCTCAAAGATGGATCCAAAAGTGACGCTTATAAAATTCAACATGGATTACCTTTTGTTCTTTACCAAATAAGGAATAAATTTCCACCGAGGTTGTCCTCCCTTCACAAAAGTTGATAAGCTGGAAAATATAAATCTTCGTTTAGATTTCGCTTCGTTTAAATGGTTGATACATAGCAAACAAAAAACCTCTTATCAAAACTGCTGATTCTGTGGTTGATACCTTGGCAGGTTCACTAAAGAAATACACTTACTTCGTTCCAAAACATGTTCTCCTTCAAATGTTGGTGTTTCTATTCCTGAACTCAAGAAAATATCGGGTTTTATGTGACTTTTCACTTCTGCATTTAGTTTATACACCATTCTTAAACAGATTTTCTTATCAGAGTCCACGCATTGCATTCTGGTATTGTCTTCCTAGCTCCAAATAGTCATAAACACAATATTCGCTAGCCAACTTATTAATTTATTTTATATATGGCAAAACATTATTTAATTATTATAAACATAACAAATCTGTTTACAACCATATTAACTAACACACTTATAAATTTTCATCTATAAAGGCTGAAAGTTTCTTTAAAACATCTTATACATAACAAATCATATTACAATATTTATATATTTACTGAATGAGAGAGATCGTAAATAAATAGAAATTGATGTCAATAGAAGTGACCAAGCTCAATGCCTATTATATAATCTTGGTTTCATTCTGTTATAACAACTCTATGAAAGCAGTGGAAATTACAAGAGCATCGTGATCACTTCCAAAGCACCTCGATACAACGCGCGGACCAATTAGTAAAATAACTGCGTTAGTATTAATATTAAAACTTTAAACATTTAAAACGCATAGTCATTATTATTATAATAAACACATCCAAAGATAAAAAAACAAACCCTTTAATAAATTAAAAAGATTAAATAGTTTCCCACGTCAGGCGAGAGACTCGAGCTGCTCTTAGCGGCCTTTCAGTGAAACAATCCATCTTCCGTTATTGGATTATCTTCGGGTTTGAAAGCCATGTTTATTACAATAAATTTTTAATTTCATGTTTGAAAACTGTAAACTAGTATAAAATTAAGTTGGGATTAAAATGTATTATTGCTTAGTATTAATTTTGACTAAATATTGATGGTGAATGGTTATATAAAGCTATAGCATGTTTCATACACAACAGCGTCCAGAACTAGTTATATCCTTCCCCATAGCGTGTGGTGCATATATCAAGATCTGATACACACGGCCAGAATAGGGGAAATCCACTCAGATACTGGCTCATATATATAGGTTCCATTAATGAGCGCAAACCCCGTGGGACGCGCTCCGGGCGGCTTCTTCTAGCCACGTGGCCGGATCCAAAATGGCGGCCAGCTGCACGTGCCAGCACTGGCTTCATTAATGTTTACATAAACTACTCACACAATTAAATGAAGGTCTGAAAAATATATAGGCTCAAAAATAGTCTGGTAGCACGACTAGACTAGGACGCGGTTAAAAAAGCTTGAATGAAAGAGTATATCTGAATGACTCCCTTTCCTTATTATTAATGCATAATGTGCTACCATACGAAGCCTATCTCGATCAATAGGCCTAGTTTGAGGATACGGAGTTGAACGTGAAACCATGACCCCCACCTTCCTTGACCTGAAATAATTGTGTAGTAATTATAGCTTACAATGAATCTTCTAGGATTAGAACACGCACTCCCCACCATTCGTACCATTCGCTATCAGAATTCCCAAAGTTATTCTTTCTATTTAGTTTAGAGATGGGCAGGACAGTTCCCTGAAATGAGCAGTTCATTTATATAGTTCAATAGTTCGCGAACTAAATTTTGTTGTTCAATCGCTCGCGACATTTATTGTTCGCGACCGATAGAAATACACCCTGTAGTTCAGACGTTCGCGACCGATAGAAATACACCCTGTAGTTCAGACGTTCGCGACCGATAGAAATACACCCTGTAGTTCAGACGTTCGCGACCGATCTACATCTTTCAGTCCTCCGCCAGTTCGCGAACTACCGCATGCAAGTGAGTTATTATTTCCCCTTCAAATCATTAGTTTTATAGTAGAGATCTGCCGTCTGGGTAACGTTTTAAAACTGTGTTTAATTTTGCTCACGAATTAAGAACATGTTATTTTGGTCAAATTACCACGATAAACCTAAAAACCAAGCAAAAAATACCTAAATAAAATAAAAACAATATTTTTGATCAGAAAAATAATACTTAAAAGTTAAATTAGATTAGTTACAACAGCACCAGCTGTTATATTAATGCTAGCTTTGAGGGGTACGGCTATAGTATTTGCCTCTAGTAGCCTATATCCTAACGACCACCCGTGCCACTGATGTAATTATAGATATTAGGACACACAAAAGTCGAGACGATAGGACTTGAGGATAGATGTTGGGAACCGCCTCGTTCGGAAATTAGAATGCTTCGAATGCAGTGGACGCAGTACAGTAAATAAATCCTATTCGTGCGATGCGTGCGGTCCGTCCAATGCGGGCTAGTGGATGCGTACCTTAATTGTTCGAACTTTGATCGAGTGCACAGGGAGGTTTTTGAAAGAATAATAAAAACATTTTGTGACTAGCTCATTTTTATTTATTATTCCAATGATTTAAATAGTGTTCTTCTCTATCCCTCTCTTGTCTGCTTTATACTATTGGCCGAGGCATATCACGAGAAAGACCTGCTGACGTCAGATTTTGAAGGCCCGTGAAGCTGGCAGCACCACTAACGGCACAAACTATGAGACCTATGGAAGTATTTAGTGCTGAATCTTTGCCTCAAGAATATCTCACTCCTATAATTTGTGCCATATTAGTTTTCGTGAAGATACCGCAAATCATTGGGTTCTACTTAGTTGTAGCAGTACCCGAAATGGCACAAATTAGTAGGCCTACGCCCAATTTTAGTGCTGAATTTGTGGCATAAGAATACCTCACCCCCATAATTTGTACCATTATAGTTTTTGTGAAAAAACCCTCAAAGCAGCTGGCAATGCTCTAAACGGCACAAATTCTAAAACGTATACCATTATATTAATGTTAAGATCATTCTACTCTCATAATGTGTACCACCATAGTTTTTATGAAAACGCCTTAAAACAATATGATGTGCTAACACCAAGATGTATTGTCCCACCATAACTTCAAGGACAACCCTCATCTCTTCCCACCTGTGGACACCATGACGTCATACTGGATTCAAATTAAGTCCACAACAGTATTATTAGAGGATGTAACAAAATTCAAGAGCATATACTTACTATATTATGACTAAAGTGAAATTATTTTGTTCACTATTTGATTATAACTGTCCAATGTATTGCTCATGAGGATACTTTTTGTATTTGTGAAATAGACTGAATCCTTAGATATTATAACATAGGCCTACTTTTAAACATTATTTTTACCAATATTATACTAAAATATGTAAATATGGCACAAAAGGGAAGATCCCCTATGTATACTCTGCGAACACATAGCACTGTCGTGTGCTGAGTTTGTGCCACAAGAATATCATATTCTCAGAATACTGTAAGTTCTCCATACACCCCATCTAAGGTAGGAGTGTAGTTAAGTGACAGCTAGCAAAAGTTACCACATTTACTATCATGTATCTGTTCGCCAAACCTGCAAGACCATAATTATGTCGATTTGTTGTCAAGGCAGTTGGTGACGTCATAAACACCGTCTCCGGTTATGTTCATGTGCATGTGTTTACCAAATAAAAACGTTTCTCTTTTAAACTAATGTTTGGTATGGCTATTTCTCTAAGCTATAAATCATTTATTTATTTTTGTGGCCAATTATAACAAAATACCAGTATGAGTATGATATTTTTTAATTTATTAATTCATGAACTATAATATATCTTGTTGCGAAACAACAAACGTAACAGCTTTAGTAATATTTTTGTTTGGCCAAAAGTAACGAAAAAAACAACTATTTAGAAATCCTTAGGAAAGTATTAATACAAGCGTTTATTAAGGTGCGGCCGAAGGGAGCGCAAGTATTTGTATAGTTTTTATAGAATTGAAATTTTTTAGCCAAAATAAATAAAATATTTCTCCAGTAGCAACATAGAGTTTAGTTTTATGCACATGCTAATATCAACAGATCTTGAATATCTTTTAAGGGTGTCCTGGAATTTTGTCAAAACCTTTTCTATTTATTTAAAAAGTTTTGACAAAATTCCTGGACACCCTTGACAGATATTCAAGATCTGTTGATATTAGCATGTGCATAAAACTAACCTCTATGTTGCTACTGGAGAAATATTTGATTTATTTTGGCCAAAAAAATGTAATGATATAAAAACTGTAAAATAACTCGCGCTCCCTTCTGCCGCACCTTAACATTTTTTATTGATTATCTAGTATTACTAAGGAAATTCTAGCTATTTCCAAAGTAGTGACCTTCAACCAATATTTTCAATAAAAATCTTCTGCTGGTTGTCAGCTAGCACCACTATTATGGTAGATGAACTTTAGTTTTTGTTTAAACGCCTGAAAGCTTTGAATGTTGTTAAGACCACCAGTAATAGAACAAATTATTAAACCTATGCCACCACGTAGTGTTCAATTTGTACCAAAAGAATATAACACTCTGCCACAATTTGTGTCTCATTGGTTTTCGTAAAACATAAAAAGACGTTGAGTACTGCCAACTTCATATGGCAGTATCGCGAAATTAATGGCATACATTTTGAAATCTGTGACCATATTTCTTTTTCTAAATTTTTGTCATAATAATATACAGCTAGAGTCTTAGACTGTATGACCACTGATGCAGATAGCCCCCTCTCTTTCTAAAAACTGTTAGCATTACGTGGTGTCACCGCCTATTTTATAAATATTTAAAACACATGCGAATATTTAGTGCTGAGCTAGTTTTTTGTGTGCATATTTGGCATTTTAACCATCTTCGTGGAAACACCAGAAAATATTCGTTAGATACCAGCAGCAGAGTAATGCCACAAATTACTAAAATGCTGCTAATAATTTGTGCTGATTTTGTGCCGCACCATAATTTGTGCTCACAAGTAAATCTCGACTATTCATGTTTGTCAATAAAGCCTCACATGAGTGACAATGTTATTTTTTAGGAAAATTTATATCTGTCGAAGAGACTAGAGGTTCCGGAAATATAATATATATAGTCTATTATTAAAGTCTGAATAAAAGAGAAACTAGGTAAGTACTCAGTTCAGTCTATATTAGTTTTGTCATATTTGAATATCATTTCTACATAAGTGTTTTTTTAAAGATTTTAATCCCATCATTTAGATTTAATAGTGCATTGTATGAAGTCTAGATATGGTGAGGACTTTGAGATCAAAATATAAAATTAAAGTACTTTACAATATTAGAGTTTTATTTTAGACCGAGATAATATCATCAGTTGCGAATACCTCTAGATGCCATCACTCCCACCATAAGCCATCCCTAACATTAAGCTTCACTGCCCTGAGCCAAGACTTTTAGCTACTTCTAACCCCGTTAACACTTTCCATAACACGTTTATGCATTCATATCAGAAGTCACATATATTGATTTCAAAACATCATCAAGTGGATAAGTTAATCCTTTCAGGTTCAAAAATCTCAAATGTTAACTCTATGGTTTGTTCCTAGGAAATACAAATTTCTTAATTTTCTTACAAATGAAGATTTGAAGCACCTTTTAGAAAACACAAACATATTTTTGCTGTCAACATTGATACTATTCTACTATATTATTGGTGTTATTTTACAGGTATTGATAATATCTATGAAAAGGGATTGCTTCAGGTCATTATTTGAAGTCTGAATATGCTAAACTCAATCTAGTAATTTTTATAGCTCTCAGTTATGTCAATTCGTAAGAAAACTGAGGTTTACATTAGTTTATATACCTATTATTTCCCCTTGTACTAGAGAGTATTGATAACTATTGTCAACCTTTTCCCCCTTATTTCCCCCCAACTTGTTGGTTTCTACTCAGTAACTCCTTCACATTCCTTTCACTCTTGCGATTAATCATATCCTATTTCCCTACTTTGTTTCTCTTGCACCGCGAAGCTCAAGATTTACTATTTGAAGTAAGGACAAGCTGTTGTCATAAAAAACATTACGGTGCGGGAAGTTGTGAGTACAACACTAAAATAATATTTAATTTGTAGTTATGGAACACATCGAGTCTGATCCCGAGATTCTGATTCTAAGTTTTATCAAAATTAGATCAAGCTTATACGACATTGGTATATAATGAAAAAATAGTCTAACATTGCCCTGTAGTTATTGTCTCGATCTCTAAAGCAAAGGAGACATAATGATGATGATGATGATTATGAAGAATAGAAAAGTTTATTTCATAAAATTAACCAGACACTACTTATAATGTTGTCTTCTAGTGATAAAACTTGTAAGTATTACTACTAATAATAATAATAATATTAATAATAATGTGCATATTCCTTGATATAACAATAGCTTTAAGACATGTGTGAGTTATTTGCGGTTGTGAAAATTTGTGAATATATTGAAGTTTGACGATAGAAGGCCTTTTCAAATGTTTTGATTTTAATTTTGAATGTGTTGTTATTGTGGTCCATTATCTATTTTTTTGGGCCATGGTAAGATATGTTTGCAGTTGTATTATTGACCAGATATAGTACTTGAGAAAATTATTTGCTGGCATAAAATTAAAAGTAAAGGGTTTATAAATAACTTTTGTTTATATTTCAAATATATCTAAAAGTGGACTTCTTTTAAATTAATTCTGGGTGGCTGACCGATTACTTTAAGAATACACTAGACCTACTTATAAGACAAATACACTTTGAAGTATTTGATTGTTTTGCAAGGAGCTAGATTTGCTTTGTATGAAAGCTTTATTAGCTGCCCAGTATATATACCGTGAGTTAAGGTGCGATAAACTTTGTGATGGAGCACAAACTCTTTAAAATCCTTGGGAGTGCGTTTCTTGAAAGTAAATTACCTCATTAAAATAAACAAAGTATGCCTACAATTATAAATGTTCGCACCAAGGCCATGATGGCTTTATACCATGTCTGTGAGGTCTCAAGTAAAATTTCTTTTTAACATTATTGGATGGAGGCGGGGGGGCCACCCTGTCTATAATCGCCACAATTGGCGAATTGGCCGTAAAAATCTGGCTAATTTGAGTTTGCCAGGTCTCGCAGGAAAATCAAACTTTTCCCTGATGGCGTGTGCGGACTGTAACTAGATATTTCCTGCGTATCATTGGAAGCACTCTACTTTCTGGACGATTCATTAACTCAACACAAATACTCTACTCCACTACCTTCCCCAATACTTCGTTTTGTATCTCCCTTCAGACAAAAGGATTGTCAAAATTGTCATCAAATTGTCTTACATTCTTAGATGAAACCATTTTCATCATCTACATCTGAGGCAGTTGTAATTGAGTAGTAAAGTGTACATGTATTGAATACACTCGTTAAAACACTGTGTGCTGTTTTAAATGTTCAATTAGGCAACCTAATTTATCAATTTTTACCTGGTGGGGCGAATGTGAAGTGAAACTTGCCACACTTGGGACTACATTGAAATATATGTAACCCCCTTTCTGCTGTAGAGGTTTCGCAAATTTTAAAAATACAATATACACGACATCCTGACACATACTCTACTTATAGAGAGAGCTGATGTTGGTCGACCTCCCTCCCAGTGGATCCATTGAACCACGACGTGTGACTAATGGCCCGTGCAACGAGAGTCACCGTTGGGAACTACAGCAAACCATCTTTCTCAAGACTTTTCTAGAGGTAAACTCACATCTTGCGATTCTCAAATTACTGTATGGCTGATCAAAACATTTTAACTTAGCTCATTTGCTTGCACATAATACTTTAAACGTCGATATTAAGATCAACCCAATTAATATTATGTATCTGTGTTATGTAAAATCGACCACCGATCAACCAACTTTAGTCAGGTGGATTACGTGAACTCTCCTACGGCGATTTTAGATGTTATGTAATTTAAATTAGTCCTAATATTTAATTAGTTAAAATTAATTTATTTTATCGCTATACCATTTTGCTGATGTTCTGAAGTTATATTCATTTTTAGTGCGTAAGTATGAAATGAATGAAAGCGAGGAGATAATGTAAATTATGGTAAGAAATGTTGCCATGAGAGAAATAGTAGTGTAGAGGAAACATTGCAAGATTGAGAAGAAAACCAGTAAACATTGTTATTAGAGAAACTATAGTGTATAAGAAAACACATAGATATTTTAATGTGAGAGGAACTAAAGTGTGCATAAAAAATATTGTAATATGAGAAGAGCATGAAGAAAAGATATTATTAGAGGAATTAATTTATATTTTAAAAGTTGAGGTGTAAAAAAATGACAATAACGTAGATGGGTACACAAGATGGGTAAAAGCAATTATGAGATGAGAAATGTAGTAGAAGTGACAATAACATCTATGGACAAAGGGAAAAACTATGTTGATATGAACTATGTTATAGAAGTGGTAGTATAATAACTTAGAGAGAAACAAGGAAAAGTCATGTTG
>CABFWB010006810.1:0-15577 GCA_902151455.1 Timema bartmani
TCTTATGAATTGTGCACTATACACTATGCGCTATTCACTATTAGTTATGAGTTATGCATGAATATAAACTAAGCCTTACGAACGACGCACACATGGCCTCTGATCATACCCAGAGGTGGATTTAAGACTGTGCCACCTATAGGCATTAGAAAATTTGCCGCCCACTTTTCCTACTTTAATTTCTAATCTTCTAAATCCCTGTTTACCCCCTACAACCCATCATACACCAACACACACATACCATATACACAAGTGTTACCTGTGGAATGACAGATAAAAAGTGCTTATATTATTTGATTATTTATTATAGTGAGGTTTTAAAAGTATTAAGAATCTGCTTAAATATTTAAAATAAATACTCTTACACTAGCACAACACACAAATTCAAATATTGTTTAATCTAACTATATAAAGTTTGCGTAAGTAGACTGTAGAAAATGTCACTACAAATTAAATATTAGCATGTACACAATAATAAAATGGTCGATAATATTGTTCGCCTCGATTTCTGCTGAGCGAACTGGTCGATGATGCCAGACAACAATTTTATTCAATAAATGATCTTCAATTAAAACGATTGTCAGTGAATTCAGGCGATCCTCTGTTATATTGGTACATAGATACAGCAAATCACAACAATCACAAATACGATGAAGCCATAAAAAATTAAATGGTAGAAAAAATATGTAGTTTCTTTCGTCATTCAAAATTTGCCGCCCCTAAAATCACCACCGTAGGCACGTGCCTACTAGACCTATACGTAAATCCACCCCTGCTCATACCAACGTAGTTTATGTTTACTAAACAACGATACATTGTATTGTGCTCGGGGCTGAAGCCGCATGGCATGCATAATTCGCTGCCAAGTTTACCGTAGTACTACGTTTGTGGATCTGTGCGCTGTTCTAGACCTCACTGGTTAGGCATGCACGCGTTTGCTTACCTCAAATTCTGCTTTTTATTTAAATTTATTTAAGATATTACAGCTCAAATATGAATATAGAATTTTTATCAATTTAATATATTTGTATCTATAATAATCATAGAAGCGCCCCAATATTTACAATACTTTAAAAACTGTGAGATTAAAAAGCAAAAGTGTACTGAAGAGCAAACCATTTGATTTTCAATCATGGACTATGAATGTGAGGAGATAATATTCCTTTAAAAGTTAAAACTACTACTACAGTCAAATCAATACAGTGAAAGCTTCTTCGTGAAAGATGTGATATTATTAGGTAAAAATAAATAATAGCTGAATATGTAGTTGCGGGTATTAAACTAATTCGACTAAACACAAAACTAGTTAAACTTAATGTTTAAGTTGTTTATTCAATTTCCTTTTAAACTTAGAGGAAGTGTCATCTTGAGGAAGTAGAATTCAGATTCGCATTGTAAGCAAGTAAAATTTCTCGAGACCTATTTACATGTACATTAGAAGGCAAGCATATTTAATAAATTTGCATATTTATAAATGTTTGCATGAAGTGTTTTCATCAGTTTTTAAGCAGCGACTGCATTCAATTACTGCAAACTTAAATTTTCGCAATAAATGATCAATTTTCTGGTTCATACCGCTATTAGGTATCCCTTTAGTCTGTCATTCCTAACTAAATTTTTGGTTTATTAAAACAAATATACTTGTCAATCAGTTTTAAAATATCAGTGGTTGTTATTATAATGTGTTTGTAATTTATAAATACTACACTATTCAAAATATTTACGTTTCTTAAATAGCTTTCAGGAGTAACAAAAACTAATTTGAATGGATAAAAATAGTTCATTGGTTTACAACATCTGCAACTCGCCAGAAATTGAAGATAACCAAATCGAATCACAACCCGGTAACGTCAACATATTGCCAACTTTATCGCAGCTGAACAATTCTTTTGAAGACATAGATGAACTTGATAAAGTAAACCCTGTCATTGGGGACACAGATGACCCAGATTCTGTCACTTGTGCACCTGAAGTTATGGGGATTGAAAACACTTGGTGAGTGACTTTCTAGTAATCTCAACCATTATAATTCCATTGATTTGTGTTAAAATTGATGCTGTTAGCTTCTTTGACGACATTCACTTTTAAGTTACAGTCAAAATACTCATAGGCCTACTTTCTGCTTCCATACCACATGTAAATTATGAAACAGATTTCAAATTGAATCTAAACTATGGTTCAGTTATTTACTTGCTGTAAAAAATTTGGTGGTTGTCAAGTTAACAGCTGTAAGACTAAACATAAGAATAAAGGTACACACAACCGATACAGCAGGCTGACGGTGCGGTTACGATGGTGGGCGTGATATGAATTGTCACAAAGGTACCCCCAGCTTGCTTTGTCCGATATTCTGTGTTTGGATGTTTCCATCTACTCCCGATACCTGCGCTGGTGGGCAGGCCTACCCACAAACTAGGTCTGTGTGTTCAGGCTTGGCGGTAGAAGGGGAACAATCTTAGATAAGTTATTGAATTCAGTAAGAACATTAAATTCCCTGCATAAGGTAATCGACACTTCTTGAATATTTCTATGCAGGCGCCCCCCACATTATGAAATTCGAGCAGCTTTTAATAAAAAAAAAGTTCAAATTCCATTATGGTCAGGACTAATAACAAATAACAGTTGATCTGTATTGGTGATTGAGTTGTCTAAAGTGTCACTCTCATTTTGGGCTGTATCGCCGGTGTTGGGGAGATTGGGGTTCGAATTCTAGGGGGTAAGGGCATGGTTTTAATCTCTCCCTTCACGCAAATTTGCATCTTTAGTTTTATTTTCTTTATATATATTCATAACAAGAATAGCAACTAAAATCCTGCGGAAAATTAGGCGTTTTCATTCTATTGTGTGTAGAAAATAAAACTAAAGACATCAAATTAGATTCTTTTGAGTTAATCAATCTTGAAATCACAATTTTCACCAACTTTTGCTCTCAAGCTTTTGATCACATCTCTTTAGAAATAAAACTAAACATAGACTCAAACCAAACCAATATTTTTTTTATTTTGGAAAAAACACTTTAAAAGCTTCAAAAATACCGACTTTGAATCACACCCACTTTCATCCGACCTTAAGGTGTAACTGTAAGCCTAAACCCAATATTTTTGGAGATTTAGTTAAGACTACCTATCTTGACGAGGGACTAGGTCCTTTATTTTTTTTTAGCATTGCGTCTTACTACCTGTTTGTGTTATATCTGCTTATGTACTAATTATGCTAATGGTTTTATGAATTAGGAGGGCTATAGAAAGTGTACCTGCATTTGTGTGGAGGTAGAGTGGTAAACCATTTCAGAAAAACCACCCTCACTACACCCGATCAAGATTCTAACCTTGATATCCCCGCCATCGGCAGTCTAGTCTACTGCGAGAGTAGCGCAGTAGACCATGCTGCCACAGAAGCGGGTCTAGGCCCTATTAATTTCTGTAAAATATTGTAAAGAGGTAACCTCTCTAATATAGGCCCTACCTATATAGGCCAACCTATAGTGTCCCCCTCCCTCCCCAACAGGAAACTATTACTGGTATAGTGGTAGTAATAGTGGTAGTAAAAAAATAAGATTCTTTAATAATACTGTCAACTGCGGTGGTCTTACGGTAAAGTGCTTGCCCTAGGATCCGATGTTTGTGGGTTCAAAATTCAAACCGAGCCGGTGTCGGCAGATTTTTCTTGAGCTATAAAAATCTGTAGCACAACTTCCTATGGAGGGAAGTAAAGCCATCGGTCGATTGTGACAGGTAAAATAACCCTGGAAGGTATGTGAAAACACCTTTCCTGGCAAAATTGGTCTAATTGATCGCGGATAAATAAAAAAACGTGATACTATCTTAGCAAATTCAAAATAGTTTATTTAGATCACTGTTTATAGGCTAGCATACTACACAATACATTTATCTATATTTAAACTAGAGTTGGGTCAAATCCACTATTTTATAAATCCGAATCTCCAATTTACCTCCGAATCTTGAATCCGAATCTTGGAAAAAATTATTGAATAATAGAAAACATACATAGTAACTAAATGTCAACATTATCTCTTATAATACATTCATTATAACATTCATACATTTAGTTAGGTGTTAAATTACTGGTCTAGGGTCTGGTTGTTAAGTTCATCCTATAATAATTATAATTGGTTTTTAACCACCAATAAGTGGCTCTATAGCACTAAAACAAATCTCACTTAAAAAATTGAAAAAAAAAATCTTTTTAAGGATTTGAGTCTCGAATCTGAAATTTTCTGGAATCCTCGAATCTCAAATGACCTTAAGGATTCGAGGGATCATTCTTAATTCAAACTCTTATTAGTGAACTTGGAATAACGTTTCTGCTGTTTAAACTTTGTTTTAATTTATCATCCTGTTTTCACGTCAAATAGTTTAAATCACTTTTATCCAATACAGCTAATAGTAACCACCTTCGATGGCCACATGGTCTAAGGCATCACTCTCGCACTAAACTAGTCTGCCGATGATAGGAAGATTGGGGTACGAATCTTGGTTGGGTGAACTTAGTTTTTTCCTTCCTAAATGTTTTTCTACTCTTCCTCCACACAAATGTGGGTACAATTCCTCTAAATTAAACCTTCTTTATCCCTAACACATTAACGTAATGAGTACATATGTGTATAGCCTCAATGGGTAGTAAGACACGGTGCTAAAAAAAAGCTAATAGTACCACAGTAAAAATAAAATTCAACTGTCAGAGTGATTCAATTTGTCAGGAATGATGAAAACAGCTTTGGAAGTCCACCGGCGAGCGAGTATCCGATCCCTCTGCCCGGTCCAGTTTTCGATGACCTTGGCTGTCTGGACTCCGATCCTCCTGCCATCGAAGCAGGCCCGTTCCCAGAGTCTGACCTGGGGACTCTATTCTCAACGGAGGCATGCTCTCAGGATGATGTACGAGGTGAGCAATGACACGTCCGCTGAAGGAAACTAGAGAGTGATTCTACTTTGTTCATACAGCATTATATTGTGCCATTCAAATATTACAGACTCAACCGCATCACCGGGCGTGTGTGGCCTGAAAAACATGGGCAACACGTGTTTCATGGGAGCGGGACTACAGTGCTTGGCCGCCACTCCCGCACTTATCCGGTTCTTCCTGAACCGAGCGCCAGGCGAGAAAGAACTGCCTCACTCGCTCACGGATCAGTTCTCTACTCTCATACACAAAATATGGAGCGGCGACTTTGGCATACTGCATCCGATTGAGTTCAAACAAGCTCTCGGTATCAAGCACCCTCAGTTCAAGGACTACAGACAGGTGATTGGCTAGTTGTACCATGGGGGGAATATTACTATGTCCACCAGTGATGAAAGTTATTAACTGTAGGGGTGTAGCAAAGCTTCAAAAACTTCCACTTCGCTTCAAATATTACTTCGATTCAAGGCTAGAATTCTAGATTTGACAACTATGAAGCTTCACCAAAAAAATTTAAAATTGAAATAAACATTTATGTTTTTTTAAATTCCCTTCTGCTCTTTCCATCATAAATCAGGGTTAGTGTAAAAAAAAATTTGTAATAATTTTAATCATTTTGTGATAATAATTTAACTTATCATTTTAAGACTTGGCCTAAATCTATATTTATTTTGGACTAAAGCATTTTGTAAATTATTTTTAATATACAAATTTACATAGTTTTGCAACGCATACATTTTTATCCAACATTACATTTTTTTTTTTTAATATTCAAACTTCGATTCAGCTTCAACTTTGTACACCCAGAATAAAATTGGGGTTATGCCCAACCCCTAGACGGCATGGTCACAGGCACAACACCTGGCTCGACAAACCGCCTCAGCCTGGTGATGTGTTTTTGCGCCGACCATATGTAGGGACTACCAAAGAAAGACACAATTACTGTTTCACTGCTTTCAGGCCTGTTTAATATTGCCGCGTGTACAAACCCTAATTTGATTTCCTTCCCTCTCTTTAAACTCGTGGCCCGATGCAAGCGCTCTGCTATTCCCATTAGTCGGCACAACTTTCATTCGTCCAGCGACTGGGCTCAAACTGCCGACCCTCCAAGCCACGCTGCACTACACTACACCAGCGCAATCTGGAGTTGATGTCACTAAATCTCAAACCTAAAGTAAATAAGTACAGCCAACAAACTATACAGGGTTCATAAGTCTTGAAAAAGTGATAATCTGGTTAGTAGGTGAGACGAAGAACAAAGATAGTGAACTAATTAAATGAGATTAGATTACCTCTTACAACTACAGGTTTACCAACAATGGAAGCCTATCTTGGATGATGCCGTGCTAGAACAGGAAGGAAGAAGGAAATTGGGTCTTTTGGCAATACCTCTTGAACTTGCACTGTTTCTTGCCGAGTAGGTTTACTCAGAGGCATTTGGCGGCCATCCACCACAGTAAAACTATGAATTGTCTTCTTATGTGTGGCGATTTTGACATCCACACACACTTGATGAACTCGAATCTTTTGACTGCTCGACCTCAGTGGTCTTGGGGTAAAATGCTTGCCTCAGGACCCAACGTTCGTGGGTTCAGACCTAGCCAGGATCAACAGATTTTTTTTGAGCAATAAAAATCTGTAGCACAACTTGCTTTGGAAGGAAAGTAAAGCCGTCTGTTTTATGTGGATTGTGGCATGTAAAATGACCCTGGAAGGTGTGAGAAAATACCTTTCCCGGCAAAATTGGTTGTCCCTTTCATTATCGCTTATAGATATTCTTATGTGCTGATATAATTAGTCGGTTCATAAAGTGCATGATAAGCACCTAAAATAAAAAAAAAATCTTTTGACCAGATATACCCTTTGGATGAGCGATAGGCGAGCTATACTCTTTGGGAGAACTATACTCTTTAGGCGAGCTATACTCTTTGGGCGAGCTATACTCTTTGGGCGAGCTATACTCTTTAGGCGAGCTATACTCTTTTGGCGAGCTATACTCTTTGGGCGAGCTATACTCTTTAGGCGAGCTATACTCTTTTGGCGAGCTATACTCTTTGGGAGAGCTATACTCTTAGGGAGAGCTATACTCTTAGGGAGAGCTATACTCTTAGGGAGAGCTATACTCTTTGGGAGAGCTATACTCTTTGGGAGAGCTATACTCTTTGGGCGAGCTATACTCTTTGGGCGAGCTATACTCTTTGGGCGAGCTATACTCTTTGGGCGAGCTATAACTCTTTGGGCGAACTATACTCTCTGGGCGAGCTATACTCTCTGGGCGAGCTATACTCTTTAGGCGAGCTATACTCTTTGGGTGAGCTATACTCTTTGGGTGAGCTATACTCTTAGGCGAGCTATACTCTTTGGACGAACTCTACTCTTTGGATGAAATCCACTCTTCTGACAACTGGTTTTATAACTAGTGAAAAAAGGAACAGTGACCTTTCCGCCTAACCCCTTTCAACCATAGAATTTTGGTTGGAAACTGACACGATCCTCTTTTTCCTAATTAAATCTCTTAGTTTACTCAGGCCTGGTTTGTGAACGAGATGATATCGAGCTTTGGATGGGTGATTCCAGCATGACTGTCAGGAGTTTCTCGCCCTCCTTTTGGACAACCTGCACGAGCAGCTGAACGCGGCCAGCTGCAAGAGCGTCATGTCGGACGTCTCCACCGCGCCGGACACTCCCCGTAGCCAGTTTGAGGTGTCTGATGAGAAGGAGCCTCTCACAGCCAGGAAGCTTGTAGGGGACCCTGTAGACATGGAGTCACCCACGCAGGTAACATTCAATACCACCCTAACCAGCGGCCACGCTATATAAACAGTAAGATTTGCTTTTGAGATCGGGTCTCCTTTGATGTGAACGTAGGGGTCAAAATCTTGCGGGAAACGCTATTTCTATCCTTCGGACATGCTAATTATTCCTCTAAGCTACCCTTTTCATCACATAATCTTAGATTACGTTTCTCATAACTTTAACCCTTTAATCCTTAAGTCTATTCAAGATTAGAAGTTAAAAAAAAATTAGATTTAATAAGCAAAATAATTTTTTTTTCCTAATCTAGAATACATTTTTAGACTCATTAAGATGCTTATTATAAGTTAAGACTAGGAGAGGCACAACATCCAGTCCCTGGCCGTTAATTCATCACTGTGAAAGGGTCATCAACGATGACTCCAACAAACTCAGTCAAGCCGCACCATAAAAAGCTTACAACCTGGGGTATCTAGTTTATATCTCATGTGGGGTACATTATAGGAAATGGGAGGTTCAAACTCCACCAGAATAGGAAGGTCCCATATAGTAATAGCTTGGGGCATTAGAAGTCCGCTTTCTTAATTCGAAGTTAATTCCGAATCAAATACGGTAGAGCCTCGCTTTTTTGCATTCAGCTAATACTTCGGTTTTTAATTTATATTTATTTTCAATATGTCAAGCGTCAGGAGACCATGGGATTGAAGTTTTTGCGGAGCATGCTAGCTGTCACCAGAAGAGATAGGATTAGGAGTGAAGATGTAAGGTCTAGAGTTGGGGTACATGAGATAGTAGAGGAAGCTAGGATGAGATGGTATGGACACGTAATGAGGATGGAAGGGGAGAGGATTCCAAGAAAGATTAATGGATATGAAGGTATGTAGGGAAGAGATAGGAGGAACAGATAACAGCAAGTGCGCAAGTGAGAGGAGGACAGTGGAAGAGAGTGCAGGAAAAAGAATGAAGGACAGAGGGAAACGAAGGTATTTTACTAAAACAGACCCGGCCACAGATTGGAAACAGTCATGGAGGCAAAATCAAAGTTTATATATTTTTTCAAAGCTTGTCAAACCCTCAGGTGTAACCAAGGAAGACCAAGTCAATTGATCTATATTTTACTTGTTCCAGACGATGCAATCATTGGACGGGGGGAGGTCCACTTCATCGGAAAGCTCCGTGGAGACTCGTAACGTGTTCCGCCTCCAGGCGATCCCTGAGGGCATCAAACCGTTCAAGGACGCCAACACTCGCGACAGCCACGACCTCTCCGATGAAGAGATGGAGTCCGCCCATGCCGTGGATGTGGCCGAGGAGATGATGGAAGAGATGGTAGACCCTAGCAAGGAAGAGCCCACTTTCATCCTCAACATAAACTCCTCGGGGACTAGTCCGAACAACAGTATAGTGACCCGCAACTTCCCCAGGAAGGACTCGGCTCTGGCGTCCGTCGAGCCGATGCTGGAGAAGAACAATATCTCCGGCCAGTTCAACAACAAACCCGCTACGACGACCTGCATACGCGGTTTCCAAGACATCTTCAAGGACGCCAAGACATCCAACGTGAACGTGCTAGTCACTGAGCAGGAAGCCAACAATGAGATAAGGTTTGACTCGGAGAAGTTCCCCAAGTACGAGAACGTTCGGCGCCGGGACCCGCTCGATACTTCCAACCTGACAGAGTACCACAACTTTGACGGGAAGACAATGAGCGTGAAGCGAATCAAAGAGACGAACCTTTTCCATGACGCGCTCGAGCCACCTGACGAGTGCGGCCGCTCAGAAGGCGGGTCCGAGGTGTGCTTCAACAATATAAAGCGGATGCGGCTGGAGGAGCAGGAGAAAAATGTCCGTCGCGAGTGTGAGCGAAGACAGAGAGGTATGAGCAACGAGACGGCCAACAGCGACGCCGAGGACGGGGAGATTCCTGGTACGAGCGGGACGCTCAGCTACTCGCAGGCTGGCGTGAGCGAGGAGTTTGAGGCTGATAAGAACTGGGAGAAGCACCTGTGCGCCAACCAGAGTGTCATTGTTGACACTTTCCAGGGGCAATTCAAGAGCACGGTAATTCTCCTCTTTTAATTGCTGGAGAAACTTCATGATTCCAGTTTTTCTCTATTCTTAAACTTTGATCCCGATTTTACAATTCTTCATTCTGAGTATTTACAATTGATTTCAATTTAAGTGAATCCAAACCTCCATCAAGTATATTATTATTTACATACCTTACAGAAAATCTATGAGCGCCGGGGATCAAACGCGGACCCTTTGGGTTTGTAGCCAAGCACTCTAACCACTAGGATACAAAGTGTAAACAGTACAAAAATAAACGGCACTGTTTGGTTCCCTCAAGATCGCTTGAACACCGAGGTCACGCCGAGTACATTTACATTATTATTATCATCAGTACTGCGTCTTACTACCCGTTCGGGTTATACGCACTTACGCTAATGTGTAATGGTAGGGTGATTGTGAGATGAAATGGAGGACCTACAGTTTAACGTGGGATCCGAACCACGGTGGAGGCCTGGCATTCCTCACATTCATAAGTTGTGATTAATACATGTCTTGTCAGAGGTGAAGGAACGGCTTGGCTATCAGATAAATCTGTGCTGGGACTGAGGATTGAACTCCGGACTCACAGCACAGAAGTCTGACACCTTACCCCTAGACCACCAGGTCATCCGAGTACATTTACAATTAGATGGTACTAAAGTGAAACCTAACTAAAAATGACCACAGTAAAATTAAACAATTCTGAATGTTGCCATTTCGTTTGGATACCAGAACTATAATATATTGAGGTTCGACTGGTAAGAATAATTGAATTGAACACTATCTCTATAAGGAAAACTTATTTTCACTTAGGTATTTTTACTATTTTTGGAGGAAGGTACAGGAAAGGTGGACAGAAACATATTTAAAAGGTACGACACAATATGGTATCTACAATTATTAAATTATAAGTGTGATCCCATTTAAATGCTATTCAAAACTAGTGTCTGAAACTTTGACTGTATTTTGTTTACCCAGGTTGTGTGTGCAGCCTGCAGACACGTCTCCGTCACATACGAGCCCTTCATGTATCTGTCGGTTCCACTGCCACATGCCATGGAGAAACAAATATGTAAGTTTGCCAGAACCCAAGCGCCCTTTATGCTATCATCATTATCACCAGACGTTTCCGCCTCTGCGGGTCCATTCCTGTTGACCTCTCCAAACTCCTCTCTCAGTCACGTGTCTCCAGTCCGCTCCTTTAGCCTCCATGTCCTGCGCTTGGTCCATCCATCTTGTCCGTGGTCTTCCAATAGTTCTTCTACCCTTCTCTCTGTTCTCTAAGGCATTCTTTACTACATTCTCATCACATGACCTTACCACATCATCCTTTTTCTTTTCATTGTCTCTTATAACGGCATAACTTTTCAACCATCCCTGATTATCTCGTTCCCTATCCTGTTTCTTCTTGTTACATTCTCACTGCCTCTCAGGAACTTCATCTCTGCTACCTGCAACCTTCTTAGATCTCTCTTTGTCCATGTCCAGGTTTCAGAGCCGAATGTCAATCATACTTTTTAATTCAAAGCAAATTCGAATAAAATATATTAAATATTCTCAAAACCTGATTGAAGTTCGAATATTTTTTGCTTGTTTTTGCTTGATAAAATATTAAATTATTGTTGTTTATATTATCTTTTGGCCCTAAAATTACTTAGGGAATGTTTTATTCCACACATTTGTGTAATATTTCGTTTTATTTTGATGAATAAAGGTATTACCATAATTTAGAATTTAATTACTTCAGATTTGCTCGTATGAATATTAATTTATAATGTATAAAAATAACAACAGCTAAAATTGGCTAACGCGCTAGTTTTATGTTGAGCTAGACTGCCAAGGACGGGGAAACTGAGGTTCAACTATTGGTTCGGGTGAACTGGGAGTAGTTCTAGTAAATGGTTTCCTACTCTCCCTCCACGCAAGTGCGGTTTCACTTCCTCTAAATCCAACCTTCCCAATTCTTAATCCATTAGTGTAATTAGTACTTAAGCATAATACCCGAATGGATAGTGAGACATGCTGCTAAATAATAAAAAAAAAACTAAATAAAATATATTAAAATCACGATTCGGCTTTGAGAATATTTCATAGATTTGATTAGAGTTGGTTTTGTATTAAAAAACTGGACTCTCTACACCTCTTTTAGGAAATATTCTATATATTTGATTTGGCTTCACTTCGGATTGGTATAATAAACTTGGCATATTCCTAGCTAATGTTTTGTGTGTTGTTTTGGCAGGCGTCACGTTTGTACCCGCTAGCTCCAAGGAACCTGTCAAGTACCTTGTAATCCTCGACAAACAAGGGCGAGTTCACAATATCAAAGAGGAGCTCTTGATTTATATGAAAGAAAACCCACCCAAGAAAATGATTATCGCCGAAGTCTTGAATAATCACATTTCCAAGGCCCTGGTGAGTTTATTTATCATCATTTATTCATACAAACACACTTGTAGTGTAACAATATCATCTAATTAAAGATGGATCTTTAGAATCATTAAGTATATTTGTGTATTGTATTTGTAGCAAAGTACAGGAAAGGTGGATAGGAAAATATAAAAGATGACTTGCTTCAATCGCTCTACCCATCTATTTCTTGATCTCTCTTTTACAGGCTTTCCCTCCAAACTTCAACTCCATCATTCTCCTTGGGATTCTCTCCTTTTCCATCCTCATTATGTGTCCATACCATCATCCAAGTACAGTTCAAAGTTATTAGAACAAACCTTATTTAACGGCTAACAAAGTTACTAGATCTACTTTCATAGGAAGAACCTTATCTGACAGCTGGAAAAGTTACTAGATCTACTTTCATAGGAAGAACCTTATCTGACAGCTAGAAAAGTTACTAGATATACTTTTATAGGAAGAACCTTATCTGACAGCTAGAAAAGTTACTAGATCTACTTTCATAGGAAGAACCTTATCTGACAGCTAGAAAAGTTACTAGATCTACTTTCAAAAGAAGAACCTTATCTGACCGCTGGAACAGTTACTAGATCTACTTTCATGCAGGCATACGTCAAGCCATATGATCTGGAGCTGTTACTTGTGATAGATATATTCAACACATATAAAATAACAATAAAAATATGGTAAAATGTTATCACTCTTGGCCGCAAAAAAAAAATTTTTTAAATGTTTTTTTTAAATAACCTTGGGCCTTGCTTGCTATGTGCTTACTTTTCAAGAAAGGTTGAGTGTTTCTGTCATGTTTTCCAGGATGATAGCACTCCTCTCCGACATGTGGATGACACAAACAGGAGCATATATGCCTTTGAGATCCTACCACCAACTTGCTGGAAGAAAAAAGGAAAGAAAATCCTGGCTAAGGACACCACCGGGGAGGTAAAGTTATTGCCAATCCCGATCACGAAAAAAAATAAAAAAATCATGTCATACTCGGAAAGTTGGCAATATCACAAACTTGCTGTTTATAACAAAAAGTCTGGACTGGAAAGCCAATCAGATCGTCTCGTCGCATTAAAAGGGTTAATGTCTAAATTTATATAAATAAACACAATATAATATTTTTTGAAACATAATTATAGAACTCTGATTAGGGTGAGAAATTTTTTAAATATAGTCTTTTCAGTTTTGCTCGATTTGAAAAAGTAGACTTTGTTCAGCCCTAAAATTTAATTTATGTTTGTTTTTTCAAAGGGTTATTTTTAACATGTGATCTGCGTTCAAATTGTCCACAGGGTGGTTTGGAAGGTGGGGGTGGTGACACAGCAGGGGTGGAGTCCATGGATGACTCAGAGTCTCAGAGCCTGGACCTAGACTCCCTGACCCAACCGGGCCTCTTGTCTATCGGCGAGCGGGGTGACGGATGGAAGAGTTGTGCCATCTGTCTCGAAGAGATGGACAAGGACTTGCGCAGACACACTAGTTGTAACTGCATCCTTTGCGAGTCCTGCATCGATGTGAGTAGTTAACTCCTAGTGTGCGCGCACACACACCTCATACTAGGGACATGAGAAATTGCGTTGTTATGAATGAATATTGTAATAAATGATGAAGGGATTGAATCAGATTTTGAGACTTACTTGGGATCTTTTTCCCCAATTTTTTTATTGTAAACTAAATCTTATTTTCAATGATAACTTTTAAAAATATTTATGGACTCGATTCACCAAAAGGAAATGTCCTTGTTATTAGGGCTGTTTCACAGTTAAGTCAAGCTAACGCTTAGAAAGTTCTGAAACGTCAAGTCTAGTCGAGCTTGAATACAATTAAATTATAAGATTAACTTTGTTGTTAGTCCTCGTGTCGGCACCATGGCGGGGACGAGCTGGAGTGTCCGATGTGCCGGGCGATCGTCAAACCCGACACCGAACTCGTCCCTCTCCAGATGACGGGTCACTCCAAGCCTAAAGTGAGGTGAGCTTTATCTGGACAGTTACCAAGCCTCGGCAATAAAAGTATTTAAAGTTAAAATACACATTTATGTTTAGTTTTTGTCATTTTGTGCTGTTATGTAAATAATAAATTATTGATGTTTGCATTAATTTTTTTTAATAACAATAATTTATCTCTTTGATGAAAACCTCTTTTCACTTTATGAGGTAAATATATTATATTTGGAAGCAGGTACAGGAAAGGTGTATAGAAACAAATAGAATGAATGAACATTATATGGCTTTTACAATAAAAAGAACACTAGTCATACTTAACATTACTGCCATATATTCCACTGCCGACTCGCTAGTTTTGTCGTAGCTATATATGCCGAGTTATTGAATATGGGCTGCACTAGGGTTTTATAAAGGTCGGATGTTTTTGAGAAAAAAGTGCACCTATTTAAAGGCAGCACCATATTATTCAATTTGACTTCGTTTTGAATTGAAAATGTGAAACACATATTTACAAACATTTTATTTAGACACTTTTATAGCATTTTCCTCAGGAAGTAGTAATAGTAATACTACTAATAACTAGGGGTGTACGAAGCTTTGACTTGGCTTCGAAACAAACATCAGCTTTGACTTCACTTCGAAAAAAATTCCGGCTTCGAAGCTTCACCAATAAAAATATTGACAGTTGAAATAGTTAATTAATGTTCATTTACTGTTATTCTGAGCTGTTTTGTACATTACAAATCAATATTCATATGGGAAAAATCTGAAGTAAATGAATTGCATAACTTGATTTACCAGATTTAAACAAAATATTAGAAGCATTTGTGCAATAAAACATTTTCCCAAATAATTTTAGTGCATAAAATAATTTAAATAACTACAATATAATATTTTTTCAAGCATAAAACAACTAAAAAATAATATTAGACTTCGAGAATATTTCATATATTTTATTCGAGTTCACTTTGAATTGAAAAAGTGGACTTTGCACACACCTACTAATAATTACTGCTACTTCCTGAGGAAGATGCTATAAAAGCATTGAAAAAAAAGTTTATAAAAATGTATAGGTTTTTTCATTTTATTTCTATACAATTTGTCATATTTATCAAGAAACTTAAGACACTTAATTTCACACATATTTGTTTTCACAATTTTTATCGAGATTTAAACCAACTCAAGTTGTACTAAACTGGGCTCATCTCTGTCAGGTTGGTAGACGTCTCTTTAGTGTTTCGGTTGGACAACGAAGGGGACGGAAACAACAACCAGAAGATGGTGAAGCTCTTTGGCCACCCCAAGCTCGTGCGGCTCCCCAACCGCTTGATGGGTCACGAGTTGTACGAAGCTATCAGCAAAGTGATCCCTTACAACTTCATAGCGCCGTACTCCATCTTGTTTGTCGATGGGCAGGTCAGTTGGTTCCCTTGTCATGGTTAGATCTTGTGTCGGCATGTTGATTAGAGCACACATTTTTCTTGCAC
>CABFWB010006810.1:16660-29800 GCA_902151455.1 Timema bartmani
TTCTTGCACTCGCCTAGCACCCGCCCCCTTATTCCCTCACACACTTTTCTTGCACCCCCCCCTCCCCCTCACCCCTTATTCTCTTACACGTTTTTCTTGCACCCTTAGTAATGAGGAAAATTGGTCGTTAATGCTCAATCTCTTGGCCTAGGTCACGATCACTCGGAACTCGTCAGGAGAGAGTGTGAATCACAGCTTCCTGAAAGTTGTGTTACCGCTTACTAAATGATCGACCTTGATGTATTATACTCTCTCTCTCTTATCCCCAGGGCTATCGCTGCTCCCGGTGCATGTTCACTGAACATTGTCGGGGCTGTCAAGTGGCCTCGGAAGGAGAGGTGCTGCTGCGGACCCAGGAGACGCTCGCTGTGAGATTCTCCGAACCCCTCGACAACACCGACATCACCTTCCAACACTCGAGCATGAAGAAACTTCGTCGGCAGGAGCCGTTGTCTTTGTACGATTGTCTGCACGCCTTCAGCGAGAGGTACGTCGACATTCCACCGGGAGAAATCTAGGGAGGGAGAATTATGACAGAAAATAATACTCTGGGATCTTTCTCTGATGCATTTCCTAAATGTTACCTTCCCAATCCTCAACCCTCATCACAAGCTGATATCGAGTGTACCAAATGTTGTTCCAGTGAGCAGTTAGACGAACACAACCCGTGGTACTGCCCCATATGTCAAAAGAACCAGTGCGCCACCAAGACCCTGTCGGTGTGGAGGTATCCGGACTTCCTCATCATTTACTTGAAGAGGTCAGGAACACAAACATATCGAGGTTACAACATCGAGAAATTACTTTTGTTTATATTAAGGAGGGGCCCTTGTAATCCTTAAATACGTTCAAGATTCAAGGATTCGAGACTCAACTACTTTAAAAAATGTGTTTTTTTTTGTTTTTTTTTTTCAATTTTTCAAATATATTCTCTTATGTTCATAACTATTCCAAGATTCAGATTTGAAGATAAATTGGAGATTCGTATTCATGAAGTAGTGGATTCGACCCAACTATAATTTATATATTTATATGAAAGAAGGTTCAGGAAAGGTGGATAGAAACACATAAAAGGGTTTATCTACTTTTTTGTTTTATTGGACTCGTTTAAAATAAAAATACATATAATTTAACATTTTTAACATTTCATGATAAAATATTTTATTGAGATTTGTTTCAAAACATTTCAACTCTACAATCATCATCATCATGAACTGTTTCCAGCCTGTGGCTGGGTCTGTTTAGTAAAATGCCTCCATCTCCCTCCGTCGTTCTGCAACTTTTCCTCCTGCACTCTCCTCTCACTTACACACTTGCTGCCATCTGTTCCTCCCATATTTTCCATGGTAACTCCACAATACTCAATATAAACCATTTTATCATGAAATACTTGATTGGTATTCGATTTGAAGCATCTTAATTTCCAAAATATTTGATTAGAGTTTCTAGGCGAAGATTTGGATTCAACTTGAAATTAAAAATCTTGGATTTGTGCTCGCTTTTAAAAAAATTGAAGTTAATCCTAAAAAATGCAGGATTTTTTTTTTCTAAAAAGAAAATAGTTGATTTCCTGGGAAGTCAAATTTGTCAAACCTACTTTTTATAAAAATGTATCCTGGGTTTTGTTTTAAGTAAATTAATATAGCAGAAGAGGTTAAGATTGGCATTAATATAACTTCTGTTGCTCTCTAGTGATTGCATTGTCTTTCTTGTGGCATAGGTTTATTTACCACGATGGTGGTAGCATCAAGCTCGACAACAAGGTGACGTTCCCTCTGACAGGGTTGGCGGTGACACCCCCCGCCATCTTGCATCACAGGAACAATCTCACCTACAATCTGTACGCCTGCGTCTGCCACTACGGAGGTAAGTAGACAATGAAGATACCGCCCGTGGAAATACTTGGTGTGGTTTTTCATTAAGTTTTTTTTTATCTCCCTTCACAAATGCAGGTACACTTCCTCTAAATTCAACCTTTGTCATACATAACACATTTATGTGAATATTTATTTATTTTAGGTATTTAACGTGCACTTTCTGAACCGACTGATTATATCAGCAGTCAGCACATGATAATTTCTCTGAGCAAGTGACAAACACCCTACTAATTTTGCCGGGAAAGGTATTTATTTTAACACACTTTCCATCGTTATTTTTGCGTGCCATAATCAACATGGAACAAATGGATTTCCTTCACCTCCAACGGAAGCTATGCTATGGATTTTTATTGCTCAAGAAAAATCTGTCGACCAGGGCTAGATTTGAACTCACAGACATCTGGTCCTGAGATGAGCAATTTTGAGCACCCCAAAGAGCAACTGAGTCAACTTTGTGTAAATGGTTCATAAGCGTGTAACACGAATGGGTAGACACGCAATGACAAAAAAAAAATTAATAGTAACTGTGCTCACAGCTTTGAAAACTTTGGCTTCACTACAAAAAATTCGAGACTTCGACTTGGCTTTGAAACATATCAGCTTCAACTTCGCTTCGATAAAAAATCCAGCTTCGACAATTACGAATATTCACCAATAATGGTAATTTATTGCCATTCTGAGCTATTATGTACAGTACAAGACTATTCATATGGAAAATATCCGAAGTAATCGGATTGTTACTTAATTTATCAGAATTAAACTAAATGTTGGAAACAATTGTGCAATAAAACATTTTACAAGTAATTTTACTGCAATAAGTTAAATAAATAACCAAAACATATTTTTTTCAAGCATAAAACCACTAACAAAAAATATTCGAACATTGATTTGGCTTTGAGAATCTTTCGTATATTCAATTAGAGTTTGCTTCATATTAAAAAAAAATTGGACTTCGCGCACCCTAAAAATTTTTTTAACTTCAAATTTACTTTTAAAAAAATTAGCTTTGACAGTTACGAAGGTTTGTCATTAAAAATGTTCACCACCCCTAAGTGACTCATGATGTTACCAAGACATTGTGTGTGTGCAGGTTCCTCTGCTGGTCACTACACTGCGTACTCCAAGAACCCCCGAACAGGGGACTGGCACCATTTCAACGACGAGAATGTTGCGAAGCAGAGGCCGCAGGAGGAGGATTTTAGCAACGCTTACATCCTGTTTTACCAGAAGCAAGGTTAGGGAGGTTTCTGAATTAAATTTGATGATCCATAACTAGAGGTTGGACTTTGCCCTAAATGCCTCTTTTATTCCGATGTCGTAGGCTATTGAGGCATAATTTTATTTTAGGTTAATGCGAGTGTAATTTTATAGTGCTTGTAAACTCCTCTTACATTGGTTATTCCTAATCTACAAATATAATGCGAGCCTTAAATATATATTTTTTTCTCTTTGTTTTTATGTGTAAAAATACAGAAATTATCTAGTAAATCCTTGCACACCAATACTGTGCACGTCCAGTAAGTGTGTTCAAGCATCCACCTGTGCCTCAAAGACAAGTGGTACCTCCTTGTGTCCCACTCCTTACCACCTCCTTCCCTCCTTGGGCTAACTGTCTCTGTTCCAATAGAGTACCTGAACAACACCAAAGAATATAAATTATTTTGATATTGTTAATTCATTATAAACACAAAATGAACAATTATTTACAATTAAATATCCAACCAGTCAATTTTGTATAAATAATCAATTTTTCATTTTCTGTATGTTTTTTCCGTCATCATGAACAGCTTCCAGCCATTGGCTGAGTCTGTTTGGACCAGAAGTCTCTCCACCGCCTTCTTTCCTCCCACTCTCTCTATCTCCCTCCCCCTCCACCTTGGCCCAGTCCTCTCCTCTCGGTCTCTTACCACCCACCCCTATATCCAACATCTTCTCGGTATGTGTATGTATTATATACATTAAAAGACTGGTACAATAAACTAATTTATGTTAGTTATTTTAGTTTGTTAGTTAAGAGTTAAACAAGTCCTGTGAATCTTAGATGTCGCTAGTAATATATGAGCCTGAGTACAAGGTGAATGTTGGCGCATCAAATCAAGGGTTTTAGATACCGTTTTTTTTTTTTTAATTCAAATCAAACTACTTAGGCGAACCCAATCTATTTTGTACCTTCCAATAAAACTAAAGATTTAAACTTTTAAAGATAATAAATAAATTTTGTTTGTCTTTTGTCAGGTGTTCCTTTTGATTTCAACATCCCCAAAATGTTTACCTCCAGCGAAACGAGTCCGAAACCCAACATTGACCAGTTGATCCTAGACCTGGACCACTCTGTCGAGAGAGATTGGCAACAAGAGAAGTTGGCACACGGCTCGGAGAGCTAAAGGGGCGTGCGTCGCCCTAGAAGACGTCTTTTAAAACATTTCAGTATTTTTTTCTCGCATTTTTTCCGAAGAAAATCGTTTTGTCGAGTCCTCAACCTCACAATCCTATGCGATGTTCCGAAGTGATTGTTTGTGTAATGTTTTAAATAAATAACTTGTCATCTAAATAGCTCTTAATAGTAAGTATTGTGTACCACTTATCAAAGATGTGATATTTATTGATTGAATTCTTCACTGTCAACTTGTATTACAAAGACAGGGTCGTCTTAACCTAATTGTATAAGGATTAGAATTAGTGGGATGTATAGACTGAGAAAAAAATACAGCTACGTTATGTTTTCAGTGAGCAAAAAGTATCCAATTACATCCTCGGTGCATTAAAAGATTTTAGGAGTTTTATTTCACAAATCGTTGGTAGGGTCAACATTCTTTCTCTTATATCCTGACACGCTGGAAGTTGAAATGTATTGTTTAATTTTTCTGTAGTCGTAAGTTTATAAAATTACTAATCGCCTAATGTCTTAAAACTTAATAAACAGAAAGTGGGAACACTTGTAAATTAGACATTAAAAGGCGGATATAAATGTAAGGCCTACACACAAAAGTGCAGGCCTCAAAGTTCACCAACAAAACACATAATTATGAAATTAATAGTAGTTTGGCTTCATTTTTCCTTTGGGTAATATAATGTAAGTGATAATGAAGAAGGTCAACCTGAAATAATAGTTTTAAGTTGGATAATGATAGCAAACAAATAAACTTCTCTGTTAATTTCTTTACATTACATTTTTTTTATCACTTTCACATAAAAAAAATCCAGTAAATAAACAAATTATTTAAATTAGGAGTGATGGCTATCACACTTATAGTCGATTCACTACTGGAGTGCTGTTAACTGACAGACAGCTAGATGAAGATGTTTATTGCCAACATTGGCTGAAAGTCACCAGTGTTGACCTATATGGAAATAATTATTATTTTCTTAGTAATACTATATTGTCAATCAAAAGTGTTAGTAAACACCTCCAATAATACTTCCCTAAAGATTACAGTTTAATTGGTTTGTTTGTAGCTAATTGAAAAAAACAACGTATATTAATATAGATAGCTATTATGATTTTTGCTTCGCAATTGTGAGAAACAGGATTAGGAATGAAGTTATCTGAAGAAGATTTGGGGTACAGGGAGTACATGAGATGGTAGAGGAAGCAAGGGTGAGATGGTATGGACATGTAATGAGGATGTTGGAGTACATGAGATGGTAGAGGAAGCAAGACTGAGATGGTATAGGCATGTAATGAGGATGTTGGAGTACATGAGATAGTAGAGGAAGCAAGGGTGAGATGGTATGGTCATGTAATGAGGATGTTGGAGTACATGAGATAGTAGAGGAAGCAAGGCTGAGATGGTATGGACATGTAATGAGGATGTTGGAGTACATGAGATAGTAGAGGAAGCAAGACTGAGATGGTATGGACATGTAATGAGGATGTTGGAGTACATGAGATAGTAGAGGAAGCAAGACTGAGATGGTATGGACATGTAATGAGGATGTTGGAGTACATGAGATAGTAGAGGAAGCAAGACTGAGATGGTATGGACATGTAATGAGGATGTTGGAGTACATGAGATAGTAGAGGAAGCAAGACTGAGATGGTATGGACATGTAATGAGGATGTTGGAGTACATGAGATAGTAGAGGAAGCAAGACTGAGATGGTATGGACATGTAATGAGGATGTTGGAGTACATGAGATAGTAGAGGAAGCAAGACTGAGATGGTATGGACATGTAATGAGGATGTTGGAGTACATGAGATAGTAGAGGAAGCAAGACTGAGATGGTATGGACATGTAATGAGGATGTTGGAGTACATGAGATAGTAGAGGAAGCAAGACTGAGATGGTATGGACATGTAATGAGGATGTTGGAGTACATGAGATAGTAGAGGAAGCAAGACTGAGATGGTATGGACATGTAATGAGGATGTTGGAGTACATGAGATAGTAGAGGAAGCAAGACTGAGATGGTATGGACATGTAATGAGGATGTTGGAGTACATGAGATAGTAGAGGAAGCAAGACTGAGATGGTATGGACATGTAATGAGGATGTTGGAGTACATGAGATAGTAGAGGAAGCAAGACTGAGATGGTATGGACATGTAATGAGGATGTTGGAGTACATGAGATGATAGAGGAAGTAAGACTGAGATGGTATGGTCATGTAATGAGGATGTTGGAGTACATGAGATAGTAGAGGAAACAAGACTGAGATGATATGGACATGTAATGAGGATGTTGGAGTACATGAGATGATAGAGGAAGCAAGGCTGAAATGGTATGGATACGTAATGAGGATGGAAGGGGAGAGAATTCCAATAAGATGAAGTATGTAGGAAAGATACCACAAAAAAGACCAAAGATGTGATGGGAGGAACAGATAGCAGCAAGTGTGCAAGTGAGAGGAGGAGAGTAGAAGAGAGTGCAGGAGGAAGATTGGTGGAAGGACAGAGGGAGATGGAGGTGATGTTGATATTCATATTTGTATCTTATTATAACTGGCTACCAAAATATTTTTTTTTTATATAATCAAGAGAAAGAGCCACATTAATACTAGTGAAAGTAGATTTAGTAGCTTTTGTTATGTGTCACCATCACTCCATTCATGAATCAACTTCACCTTAGTGATACTGAGATAGAAATTATCTAGATAAAACACTAATAAAAACAAAAATACTTTTTTTTAAAGAAAAGCTTGAACTGTCCTATACAGTTTCTTCGGGTTAAGGAAGTAGACTTGGTAAACCTGAAGAAGTTGTTTGTAACAGTGAAAAATGGTCTTCAAAAATGTGTTTTTTACTCACCAAGGTGTGTTGGCCATCTCCTAATTTAAACTTACAATTCTATCCTATTTTTATATTCCAAATAAATAAACACACGGAAAATAATCTGCAGTTACATTTGAAAAAGTTGTATTAAAAATATCATATTTCGATATGTTAGTGAGTTTGTATATTGACATATGGGGTTCTTATTTATTGTAGAACTATGTTTGGGATCATAGCTCTGGATCTTTCTCTTTCTCTCTTTCGTAGATATATCTTGTCACTTTAACAATTAATTGTAAAATTGACAAAATACGAACTCAGTGAAAAGGCCAAAGTTATCAAGAACCAGCCGTATAAGTGGTGGTTTATTATCATAGTCCATGGAATTATAAAGTATAGAATTATCAGATGACTGACATGTTCTCTTCATTAAATCTAAGATTGTCTTGTCAAATAATAATGATATTTACAGATGATCTCTGTAATGATCACGATTTTATAAGTGATCTTATTTTTTTTTTGACTATGTTATAGCCAAAAGTTTGTCTAATAAAACTCGAAACTTATTGAATTTATGCCCTACCAAAGCATTGAATAATTATAGTGAACAGGAAATACTCTACAACATTCTAGAACCATAGACAAAAAGGACTGGCAGTTGACGGTCGGTGTAAATTACTAAATGAAACACTGACCAAACGAACCTAAATTTGAAGAGGGTGCACCGAAGCGGATCACTGTCCGTGTTTTAACTTTTCGAAGCTTTGCTTGAAAGAGCCGTGCTTCAAACAAACGGCTGTACATTCGATGCGGACGAAACTCTTTAACTTGTTAACATTACTATACATTATGGGAATGGCTCAAAAGATACTAAAAGTGCAGTCCATGTTACCAATGGCCCCTAATTGTGTATTAGGCTCGTGTGAAAACATTAAATATCAATAATTAAATAGGAAGTTTATATTTAAAAATGGTAAACTGAGATGGGCTTGGAGTAGTTATAAGATTTTTGTTTGTCTTCTATTTTAAGGCCTATTAAGTATAAGAGTGATAAGATAAGGATTGGGTGTTGATGCCCAGTGTGAAGTGTGAACTGTGCTCTGTTCATTTTGAAGGCAGCATTACAGAGTTGCTATACAACTTAAGAATTAAGCAAAAATGAGGAATTTCACAAGTATCTAGTTAAAATACTGGATTAAGAAATCTTTCAACTTAAGGGTATGCGAAACTCTTACTTGACTTTGAAACAAATGTCAGCTTTAACTTATTTTCGAAAAAAAAAAAGTTTTGGCTTTGACAATTATGAAACTTCGCCAATCAAAATTGAGAGCTAAAATAGTCAATTATTGCTCAAGTTCAAGCTGTTTTATGCTTTTCACAAGGGAAAAAAATTGTGTCATTGATTTGTAAGTTGTCAAAATAATTTAATATATCAGATTAAAATTAAAATATTACAAACAATTGTGCAAAAAACCATTCAAATGTATAAATAACCTTAATATATTGTTATAATCGTAAAACAGCTAACAAAAAAATATTTGACCTTGGAGACTATTTGATACATTCGATTTGAGTTTGTTTCGAATGGAAAAGGTGGACTTCACACACCTCTAATTCAACTTCAAACTTGAAATAAATTTGTTTGGTCGGAAAAGGGCAAACTGAAGAAACACCCGTCTTATCCCTACTGCCCCATCCTCTTGAAACTTCTGACTATCCAAACACCCCAGCTATACATCTACGTTAGGACAGGTGGTGACACCTATCAGAAGGTTTCTTTATTGAAAACATTGGTTGAAAGTCACTAAGGTCAACCTATTCAAAAATGGTTTGTTTTTATTAAAGACTCATTAAGGAGATTCAAAAATTTGAGAAAATTTCGGAATCGAGACTCGAATATTTATATTATAAATATGAAATTAACTTAATAACCAGACCCCATAGCAGTAATTTAACACTTAACTGACACTAGTGCCATGACTTCACTCTGCTCAATTTCATTTTTCTTTAATACCTTCTAAAAATTTCTGCAAAATTGGGAATACCTTCTGGAAAACGTAGGGAATTTCATATTAATCCTTTTATCGCTAAAAGGGCTATCTGACCTTCTTTCCAAATTTGCACTAGTTCTGGTGTTACTCAATAGATAGGGTGGTAGTGTCGCAAGAACAATCTGAAAAATCATATCTAATACATAAAAGTTAAGTGAATTTTCTTGTACAACCTTGCAAAATTAATTAAACATCAATGGCATGCTTCGAACACGAATCTATTGTAGGTGTGGCACTAAAAGGGTTAAGAAAATTGCGCCACCCTGTGTTTAGTTCAGTCACATTTTTCTGGACCCTTTACAGTGACACATAATAATAATAATAATAATAATAATAATAATAATAATAATAATAATAATAATAATAATAATAATAATTCAATGTTTCCACCTCTGCAGGTCGTCTGGCACCTCCTCTTCCATTCTTGTCGATCTTTCCAAACTTCTCCCTCAGTCACGTGTTTCCAGTCCGCTCCTTTAGCCTCCATGTCCTCCTGCGCTTGGTCCATCCATCTTGTCCGTGGTCTTCCAATAGTTCTTCTACCTTTCTCTTTGTTCTGTAAGGCATTCTTAGGCATTCTGTCCTTTTCCATTCTCATCACATGACCTAACTACAGCGACCTTTTTCTCTTCATTGTCTCTTCTAATGGTATAACTTTTAAACCATCCCTGACTATTTCGTTCCCTATCCTGTTTCTTCTTGTTACATTCTCACTGCCTCTCAGGAACTTCATCTCTGCTACCTGCAATCTTCTTAGATCTCTCTTCGTCCATGTCCAGGTTTCAGAGCCGTATGTCCATATTGGATGATAATATGCCTGATATAACAAAGTTTTGGCCTCTTTTCCTGTATTCCATCGCCAGATAATATCCTTAACCAAACGGTAGAATTGTCCACTCTTCCATATCTTTTGTCCTATTTCCTTCTGGATCTTACGGTTTGCGGTAATCTTACTTCCTAGATAGCAGAAATGTTCCACCTATGTCGCATGTATCCTACCTATTATAGGAAGTATGGGTAGTAAGGTTGTTACATAACTTGTATATGTCTCTAATTATTGTAAACATTGCTTGGTGGTTGTACCAAGCTCAGATGCTATATTTATTTATTTTGTCAATAACAAACACAACAAAGTAATTTTTTCAAATTACATCTATGTCAAGTTTTAATATGGAGTGTCCAAAGTCCAATCAAATAATATGAGATATTCCATAAGCCGAATCAAAGTGTGAATATTTTTTAAAAAAAGTTTAAAGTTAGATAAAAAATACTATACTTTGCATAAATATGTAAATTTATTTATTAAATATAATTTACAAAATGCTATAATTCAAACACAACTAATATATTTAATCTTAAAATTATAAATTAAGCTATCACAAAAACGAAATGTGTGTTTTAACTTTATTTTATGCGAAGCTTCATAATTGTTTGAATCCTCAATTTTACTTTCGAAGCAAAGTCAAAATTTATGAAGCTCCGCACACCCCTAGTTTTCACTATTCTAGCCAAGTTTCTGTCTGTCCTTGTGTTAATACGACCTTGGAGGTAGTGCAACCAAAATAAAACGCCGCCGCTTTGGTCAAACCTTTTCTAGTCCCTGCATAAAACTTTTATTTGAAATATGGCATGAACGCAATGAAAGAAGTTATATAAGTCTCAAAGCTTGACAATTTTGCAACATTTTATCTGTTTTATTGCTTTCGCGGCCGGTGTTTGAATTAAAACTCGTGTGTCAGTGTTGCATTGAAAAGAAATAGTAACTTCCGACTTGTTTTATCACGGTTCCAGATGACGCTGTCATAACTACAGCCGCAACATCGGAAGTTAATATTTCTTCAACTCGGCTCGGACCTAAAAACATATTTTAATTTAACATTCATCAGGTTTGATTTATTTTTTTGTTATTTCCCCCTATTTTTTACATTTCAAAAAACCCAAACACAACTAGAGGTTTCTGAGGAGTTATTGTTTAACTTCGAGTCAAGTTTTTATCAAGTTTGGGTAATGTAGATCAGTTTTTGTACTAGAAATATTTTAAGTTTAATTTTTTTTAATATACTCGCATACAAACCACAAACATAATTTTTTATTAAATTTAATATAATTTGTAAAAGTTATATATATTTTTTAAATCAGACTAAAGAAAATATTGAAGGACTCTTATTTGCTATGAAATAATATCTTAGGATTTAATCAAATTAATTAAACTTAGAATGAATTTTAGGAAAAAATCAAAATATTTCAAGTAGCCAAATTTTTCGACTTTGCAAAAAAATCTCTTTAAAGTTGAGTTTGAGAATCCACTAAACCTCGGCTTGAACTTGAATTTTTGAGTAAGCGCACGGCCCTAAATAAAACACTGTTTTGTTATGTCTGCAAGGTTGGTAATAGTTGTGACAAGTAACGAGTGTTTCAGTCTGTAATGTACTTAGGTCCTTGTAACCTGGTGGAGATATTTTCTGTTGCAGATTTCCTCACTGTGTGATTTATCTAAAACAATATTTTATGAACTGGTTACTGTATATTTTTACCTATGTTAATGTAATATTACCTTTGGAGTTTTACAATTAAATTTATTTGTACGAATCGTTGTTTATTTCAAATTGCAAACCATGTAATTAGGGATGGAACCATCAAATCCTAAACCATATTAGTGTGTTCAAGAAAATATAAATTTCAAAAATAATTAAAGTTTGTTCAAAATTTTGAATTGGAATTTGTTTAGAGCTGTATATTGGTGATTCGGACTCAATATAAAAATAAAACCAAGTTAACAACCAGACCCAAGACCATTAATTCAACACATGAGTGAATTTATGAACGTAATAATAAATGCATTTTAGAAAAAATACTTTGGAATCAAGTGTTTTTTTTCTATTTCCTTTATTATTATGTTATATTTCTATTTTCTCTTATGTTCATATTTTTTCTAGTAAGATTTGGATTAGTAAAATAGTGGATCTGACTCAACTTGTGTCGCATGTCACTACCACTTGCTCTTCTACATATTATAATTACTCCTTTACTAGTTACTACCTAACTTGCTCATGTGATTGAGTTATTAGTTATGGCCATGCTTAATGCACAATCTTCTTAGGATCCTTGAGTAACTGTGTTTAGTCCATTCAACCGAGAACAATCTTTATGCTGCCTGTGTTCTAAGAAAAAACTCTTGTTAATTTTAAAAATAAATTAAAGATAAACGGAATTTTTAATTTGTGATTTTGTTGATTTTCAGACCTTTTAAATACTTTTTATTTCTTCAGTATTGGTTTTTACATAGTAAATGTTTGTATGCACATTAATTTAGATTTTATTTTAATGATAGAAAAAATAAACAAACGAATTAAAATTAAGTGAAGAATTCCTACCTATAGAAAGAGGAAAAAATGCTGGTATAACTTAATACATTGTCTAGAGTAGAAGTTGCACACATTTTAAACACACTAGTTTTTTTATATCACCTCCTTTTGTTTGATAAAAGGCCTTAAAGACAAATTATAAAGACAATTTATGTTTCAATGTGTGTGCGATTTATTTTACTCATGTTTTCCTCTTTTTTTCTTGGTGAGATTTTTTACCTGTCGGTCTATATATCGTTATGTTTATCAATGTCCATGAATTATAAATCATTTATCCGTTTGTTCCCAATTTTATTCTAATCTTCAAGTTTACTATCTTATGGCATGAAAAGTATAACTGAGAACGGCATAGTTTATCCCTTTCAGGTGAATAAAAATCGGGGAACATTTCATTCAAACTCTGAAGTATATTTAAAATGACTAATGTATTTTATAAATTATTATTTATATAGTGTTTATAAGCTTGAATCTTCCAACTTGGGGTTCTGCTATCACATTAAAAAACTTCTTGAAGATAGTTTGATCACTTCTTTCACCATAAACCTTTTGGACCCAATTGTGGTTCCAGTTTGGGTCTATCTTCTCGCAGGTAATCATCACCCGGCCAGCCTCCTTCGCGTACAGCATGCCGTTTC
>CABFWB010006811.1:0-29798 GCA_902151455.1 Timema bartmani
TGAAAACCTTTTTATATCTACTACTTTAATCAACTCACCAAAATCACAAAGAAACGTAAATATTAAACTGATGTTCGAAAATTTAATCTAATTTATTTAGGTTTAAGTTATTGGGTTACTGGGCTATTAAAATATTATAATATGCAATTATTAATCCTTTTTATTATCATAAACTAATCCAAACTGTCAAAACCTAATATTGCAAGCATAATTAACACGTTTTTCTTGAAATATTAGGATCCCGGTCAGCGATATTTCAATACCCCGTGGTTTAGGTGAGTTTTGATTTAATTGTTTATCATAAGAAATATTTTTATTAATTTTTGTTTTAGCTTAAATCGAGTCTCCGTATCTTTGTGAGTAGAAGTATGCCGTTAAATTATTTATTTACTAGCTGTATAAAAAAAAGTGTCTTATATGTATTGGTTTTTACGCACCCTCCTCTCCCCTTTTTTAAACATTCTAGTTTATTCTTAGGTAGGATAAAATAAAACATTAAATTTATTAACTCGATTTAAAAAGAATGTAATAACTTTTGGAGGTGATACTAGTATATAATATATTAGTAAAATATGTCTGACACATTCAAAAGATTCGCAAATGTATTTAAAAATAAATTATATAGTGATTATAAACGCATTTCAGCATTCATTTATTCTCATTTCAACTAACAAATATTTTTGTTCAAGTGACATTTGAGTAAAAATATACTACCAACATCTGCATTCAACAAATTAACTCAAAGTCAACTAACCTCCACATAAAAAGCCATTCAAACAGTAAACTACGTTAACCTGAAGTTTTAACCGGGGTTATATTAAACCACAGCTTAGTTAACTAGTGGTTTGATTCGATATTGAAACAGTGGGCCTTATTGAGATGAATGCAATTTTTTCATATCTTTAATCATGTCTTTGATGTCAAGTGTAAATTTAGTCATCAAAATTCTTAAAACTGCTTGTAAATGTTCATCAGAAATGCTTGATCATAAGGATTTTTTATTTAGATTTACTATATAAAATGTTTGTTGACATATATAGGTCAATCCAAAATAACCAACACTTTTCAAACAAAATCTTGAATGTTTGTGAATTTATCAGAATCAAGAGAATTGAAAAATTTACAAATTTCTTCACGACCGTGTGATTCTCTTAAGCCAGGATTACACTACAGGTCTATCATCCCAAGTTTAAGTTCACTCGGTGCATTATCAATGTCAACTGAAAATGGATCGCGAACTATCAAAAAACCTTTTACAATTTTGCGAAAGTTGGCAAACCTGCAAGAAAATTCATCGCTCAAAGCGTTAATCATTTTGGCATATTCTTAAAATTTATTTTATTGTATCATCATTGCTTGCATGGTTGGAAAGTGATCAAGAGTTTTTTTCAATAAATGTTGTGAAAACAAACATAGTTTTAATTGGAATGCATTCAAGCTTATTACCATGTTATGGGCATATAAATTTGTTCCTTGTAGACAGAGTTGAAAACGTTTAAGTGTGTCATGATGTCCTATGTAAATGCAAAATCACAAAGCCAGTTTTAATCAGTTAATTCAGTAAAGTCCATAATATTTTTCATTTCTAAAAAGATAATTATGTCATCTTTTTATATCCCATACTCTGCAAAGAATCTTTCCCAAACTTAGCCATCGAACTTCGCTATGATAGATAATATATGAATACTCAGATTCAAGATCTTGAAGAAAATTTATAAATTGTTTGTGATTCAGGGCTCTCAATCAGATTAAATTAACAAGTTTAATAACACAAAATGTGACGTGTTCCACTTTTAGTACATTTTTACACAATACTTGTTGGTGTATAATACACTGTATTGTTATTAAGTTGTAATCAGCGTATTGTATCAGAAATTTTCTTTAACACTCCAATATTCTTGCCTATCAAACTTGGTGCTCTGTCAGTTGTTACGCTTACCATTTTATTCGATGGCAAGTTATATTTTACCAAGCAACTCTCTACTATTTCAAATATATCAGTTCCCATTGTTTGGTTCTTCATAGACTCCATTGATAGAAGTTCTTCAATAATTTCAAGTTCAAGAGTACATGCGCATATGAAAATTAATAATTGTGCAGTATTCTTTTGGTCTGTACTCTGGTCGAGAGCAATCGAGTAACATGTTATCAATTGTAATACTGATAATAGTTGCTCATTTAAATTTTCATCAATACATTCAATTCTTCGCATTATTGTTCACCGAGATAAACTTATGTTTAACATCAGGACATAAAATTACACTAGCTTTAATTATACACTGTTTAATAAAGTCTCTATCAGAAAATGGTTTGTTTCTTTTGGCTACAAAATGAGCAATAGTAAAACTTGTCTTTGTAGCTACTTCTTGTTCCGTACTTTGCCTCATAAAAACATTTAGTTGTGAGGACAAATTGAGTTAATTTATCTGCTGCTTTCTTTCTGGCTTCTGGAATTAAGTCTGAACAATATTCGGAATGTTTAGTAGTGAAATGTATTTTAATATCATACTCGTTTAACATTGATATACTGTCTTGGCAAAGAAGGCAAATAGCCTTGTTATTTACTTCAGTAAAAAATTATTTTGTTTTCCTATTTTCAATGAAAACACGAAACTTCTGTTCAATTTTTAATTTTCTAATCATTTTTGAATTATATTCAACACTTTATTATTTAAAAAAGTATTATTGACATACATATCATAATGCGCATGAAACAACCGCCTGGCCTGGCGTTCAGTACTCGACGACTGTGACGACAACTGATGAGCTGAGGACATATTTTTCATTATGTATTCTAATGATCCAAGTGAAAAAATCTAAAGTGAAGTGGAACTGGTCGAAAAAAGCTGTGACTGAAAACTATGATATTTGTTAGGATCCAGCTGATATCTAGATATCGCCATTTCTCTGACAGTAAAACTGCTGACTCTAACAATAGAACTTCAAAATTAGGGTATGTTATAGACTTCCTCAGTGACAAATTCAAAGTTGTATACACACCCATGGAGGATGAAGCAATAGATGAAAGTATTATGAAATTCAGAGGGTGCCTTGCATATGCACAGTTCAATCCCTACAAGCATACTCATTTCAGCATTAAATTTTATATAAGCTATGAGAATCTGCTTTTGGGTACTAAACTAGTTTCGAAATATATACCAGTCAGGATGTTGTCCAAGGCAGATAACTTTTCTACTAGTAAGAATGTTATGTTAGAGCTTGGAAAGCATGTCTTTGACGAAAGCTATACACTGTATAAGCATAAGTGGTATTCTTCCCCAAATCTCTTCATGGAACTGAAAAGAAGGAAGATGAATGTTGTAGGAACAGTAAGAGGAAATGGGAAAAATATCTCTAAAAATATGGCCAAAAATAAATTGACACCAAACCAGGTGGAGACAATAAATGGCACGATCAAAAGGATGAATACATCTTCTCATCCAAGCACAAAAAATATGATATAAATGATACAGGTAGAAAAAGATCGAAAAAGAAAACAAGACTTTGTCCTACATCAAGAAAACATAGTAAAGCTTTGCTGTTGTGTGATGGTATACAACAAAGGGATGGGTGGCGTGTATCGTCAAGATTAAGTTCTGGCGTGTTTCCAAATAATGAGGAAATTTGTGAAAGGTTACACGTAAACTTTTTTATTTGATGAATATTGCTATTTTCAACTATTATGTTGTACACACAAAAGTTCTTTAAGAAATTTATTAGGAAGAAAAAAAAGCAAGAGCATTTATGAATAGAGAGTGGACTTGGCAGAGCAATTACTAGAATCAATCAGTTAAATTACCAGAGTACCAGAGTACGACATGGCCTACCCTCTTAAGTAAAATGCTCCCTGGTTTTAGAATCAAAAGCCTGGGGACACTTCCCAGGACGCTTCCAGCCACAGAGAAGAAAGCTAAACCATCTAGAACCTGCATAGTGTGTTGTAATGTTATCAATTGTGAGCGCATATTTTGTTTGAAATTCAAAGATAAGGTAGGTTTTTGAATTTGTCGTCGTAATCGTCACCGCCGCCGCCGTCGTCGCCGTCACTGTTATTGTTACTGTTACTGTTATTATTGTTTTTGTTGTTATTATTTATTAATTATTGTTATTATTTATTAATTATTATTATTATTTATTAATTATTACTATTATTATTATTATTATTATTATTATTATTATTATTATTATTATTATTATTATTATTATTATCACCGTATCTTACTACCCGTTCGGGTTATACGCACTTACGCTAATGTGTAATGGTAGGGTGATTGTGAGATGAAGTGGAGGACCTACAGTTTAATGTGGAATTCGAACCACGGTGGAAGCTTGTCATTCCACACAATCACAAGATGTGATTAATACACGTCTTGTCAGAGGTGAAGGAAGGGTTCGGGAATCAGATAAATCTATGCCGGAACCGAGGATTAAACCCCGCACTCCCAGCACAGAAGTCCGACACCTTACCCCTAGACCGCCAGATCACCCTTTTTTATGTTAATCTGTTTCCATATAAAAGAGTGTTAGCAAGATTCTCTACATACTTTATCCAAGGATGAGACTGAAGTTTTGAAGATTAATATGTATTTATATTTCTTATTTCGAATTCGGGTTCTATCTTTACTAATAATATTGTTTTAATTAGTTCTCTTTTTTTTAACATATTCAAGCCTTTCAGGCAATTTTAAAGTAAATACATATTTAAGCCTTTAAGTCAATTTTGAAGTAAATACATTTTTATTTTAGTAAATTCGTTTACTGGATAAATTTGACAGTTAACAAAGAGAAAAGCCACAGGGTCTATCGCTGTCTCTTTTCAATATTTTGGTATCACTGATGTGGCGGATTATTTCCGCTCAAACAAGTTTCATAATTTTCTGATGCACTTTGGGATGCCACTGTCCAGCCAACCAGAAGGCAGAGAATTGAGCTCCAACTCATGTCATTGGTTCAGAATATCACATAATATGAAAAGGTGTCCCTGACATCAGCGAGGAGGGGAGGTTGGATGTTCTCAGAGAGACAGCGCCCAGGGGGGTTTCCTTTCACATGCATTTAAACTTAACATGTGATCAGAAGTATCACCCACATTTAGATTCAATATGTAGTAAGATGCATTTATACGCATTTAGACTTAACAAGAGAACAGAAGCATAGTATGTAAAATGTATATTTCTCTTTTATTAACAAGATGTTATAAATTGAAATTAAAATAAAAGCTCAAGTTATATATGAAATGAACTAATTGTTTACATCTCTTCTTAGAAAAGAGATTTACAAACTTGTGCTTGGAGAGAGGAATAATGTGATCTGCACGTATGTAAGAACGCAAATAGGAAGTACGGGGAGAGAACCGCGCATACTATAACAACAGGAACCAGTACTGCAGAAAGAAAACAATGTGGGATGATTCATTTGCTGCACAACTGAGGGGTGTTTCATTCGACCGCCCAAGCAAGGGGCTGTATTCAATGGAGAACATCGTGCGACACCCGTAGAATGTTTCATTTGGAGCCCATTGTGGGGCACGCACGGGTTGTTTCATTGTGTTGCCCACAAAAAAAGAAGTGAAAATACTTGTGAATGTGAGCTGTCTCTCGTGACACTTCATGTTCCAGAGTATTTCAAACTGTACCACACTGTATAAGATTAATGAAAATCTAAGTATAAAGCAATAACTGTTAATGATATCAGATTTATTCTTCAGTTTTATTTTCGTTTTATATCATAGAACAATATAAGTTTATTCTCTTTGACAAGTGTGGATGGATTTTTTTCTTCACTTGGATATAGTTTTTTTTTTTCCTTTTTCAAGGTTCATCAACATAAATCTATGTGGCAGTGAGGATTAAAATATAACATTTCAGACCATATAAGATTTCTGTTACTTTAAAATACCTATATATGCTTTAAAATAATTTCAAAATACTAAAATAAACTCTGTGAATAAGTTGTTTTAAAAAATTGCCCGATTCAAAATCTATGTTTTTAAATTATTTATACTAACATCCTGGCTGTTGTGCTTAAATATACTTGTAACAAAATATACAATGCAAAATTACAGAGATTGTCAATGTTCTACCTGCTATACTTCATGAAATACATAACTTGGATGACTCTTTTTTAGCTTATTACTCGTTCAAGTTATATGCTAGATTTGAAGTTAACCCTACAGGTTGTAGGAAGTGTGTCTACTTTTAAAAAAGGTTTCCTGGACATGCACAACATAAAATAAATTAGTCCATAAGGGGTTAGCTAACCAAAGCAAATACTTCACAAAAACATTCACATAATATTATTACAACATTCACAGAGACTTATATTAGTGTCCAGAGCTGCGCCAATATTTTGCTAACATAATTCTGGATAAATAATATTATGGTGGAGTCTAAGTTTAAGTTTAAGTATAAGTATAAGTAGCTTTTCAATCAGTAAAGAAAATACTTATGTATCCCAATTTATAATGTTCTCTATTGTTTGTATTTCAAAGCATGTAACTTCCTTTTCCACCCAAGTTCCTTTCCACACCTTTCTCTCTTAATTCGATTCCCTGCTGTTTCCATCTCTAGCTATTTTCCCTCCCATCTGCCTCCTCCACCCCTTTCCTCCACTTCAATCTATACCACCAATTTTCACCTCTTATTCCCCTTGTACTAGCATTTATCTCTCAAACTCTCCTCCCTCATAAAATTGTTTGAAAATATGTTAATTGTAGTTAAAGAGTGTGAATGTGTACAAAAATATATTTACAAAACACATATGTGTATGTGTGCGGAAAAATGTTATGGAGAGAAGAGCAACATAGATTAAGAGAAAAGAGGTCAACAATAGATTTAATATTTGGAATTAGACAGCTGATGGAAAAGATATATGAGTTTGGAAAGGATCTGGTAATGGCATTTATGGATGTAGAAAAAGCTTATGATAGTGTGGCTTGAAAGAAATAATGTAAGGCAATGGGGGTGGCTGGGGTAGAAATAGGAGTGGCAATGAAAGTAAGGAATATGTATGATGATAATCTGAGTTGTGTAACGGCGGAGAAAGGGTGGTCAGATTAGTTCCAATTAAAAAATAGAGTCAAGAAGGAGAGTGCCCTCTCACCATTACTATTTGTATTGGTGATGGAAACGATCATAAATAGAATGGCAGGAAAACTGTGTGAGGAGAAAATTAAAGCAATTAGGTTCGCAGATGTCTTGATGGTATGGGGGTAAAAGGAAGACAAAGTACAAGAACAACTTCAGGAATGGAATAAGGAAGTGAAAGAGTGTGGAATGAAATTCAGTATGGCAAACATTGAAGTGATGGTGACGACAAGGCATAGAACAAGATCAATAAAGGTGAAAAAACTGGATGGAGTAGATGTGAAGGAAAGAAAGAGAGAGCATAAAGTATTTTGCCAGTGTTATTGAGGCAAAAGGTAAAGTAGAAAAGATATCATGAGACGAGGGTGGCAGGGAGAGTTGTTTTAGAAGGTGCGTAAGAGACCTACTATAGAAAATAGAAGTGCCCCTGAAATGTAAGGAAGTGTTGTATAGAGCATACTTCATACTCAGCGGAAACTTGGACTTTGGATATAAGAGAAACAATGAGAGTGGAGGCCATGGGAATGAAGTTTATGAGGAGCATGTTAGCTGTCACCAAAAGAGATAGGATTAGGAATGAAGATGTATGGCCAAGAGTCAGGGTACATGAAAGAGTTGAGGAGCAAAGATGAGATGGTATGGACACATAATGAGGATGGAAGGGGAGAACATTCCAAGAAGATTAATGGATATGTAGGCAAGAGACACAAAGGAAGAGATGGGAGGAACCTATAGAAGCAAGTGTGCAAGTGTGAGGAGGAGAGTGTATGTGAGTGCAGAAGGAAGAATGATGAAAGGACAGAGGGAGATGGAGGCATTTTATTAAATAGACCTGGTCACAGGCTAGAAACAGTTCATGATGATGTATGTGTTATAGGAGAAAAATATGCAGGGATAGCCAAATCCCCACAAATAAAAAACTAGTGTAGTGGTCTCACCCAGAGATCAGTATTTTTGAAGTAACTACCATAGTACTTGACAACCCAAGGGCTGTCACATTGTTGCATGATAGATATTTCTTTGATGATTTCTTGAAGATCAGTGTCAACAGGCACTTGTTTGATGGCTAAGACTTGGCCCGACTCTTTGTGGAGAGCTTTGTAAACACTACCATATGACCTGAAAACAAAAACATTTAATAAGAGCCGCAAGCCTATAGACATATAGGCAACATTCATTCGATAAGTATAACTTCCCTAGTGTAATTAGTAAGTACTGTAGACCCTCTATTTAAGTTATATTAGCAAATGCATCATAGAAATTTGACACAGCCCAGATAGAATTCTAGGCTACCGTAACTAAACCATATACAGTAGAATAACATTAATTTGAAATTGAAGGAACCTTCAAATGAAAAATTTTAGTTATAAATTTTGACTTATGATTATTTTTTTTAATTGTACCTTAATATTAGTACAGAGGATCAACTTCTATAGTAAAATCACAGTTAAAACATAATTCAGAATACAAACACAGTTAAGGGAAAGAATTTCTTCAGCAGGAACAGGACAAGACAAGGTTACCACTATTTTCTTAATAAAAATTCCCTATATTTTCATGGTTTTAGAGAAAGAATTCCCATTTTTCTAGACATTTTAGATACCATAGAAGAATGGAACTTCATTTTTCATGAATGTGACTTTTGATAGGTCAAGCCGTTAGTGTCTATAACAGGATTATTTGACCTTTATGGGTAAATTTATAGTTTCTGTGCAACCTCCAATACAAGGAGAAACTACCCGCCTCAGTGGCGTAGTTAGCTAATGCGCAAGTTTTGTGTTGAGCTAGAATGTCAAGGACGAGGAGATCGAGCTTCGAATCTCACGCAGGTGAACTGGAGGTTTTTTTTTTCCTAAATGGTTTTCCACTCTCCCTCCATGAAAATGTGGGTTCAATTCCTCTATATTCAACCTTCCCAACTCCTAACCCATTAGTGTAATTAGTACTTACCGAACGGGTAGTAAGACATGGTGCTAAGTATTAGTAAGTATTTCAAGAAGAAAAAAGAAGATTATAAACATGGAGTTTGGGTGGAGAAGGGGGTGAGGGAGAATGTGTTTACTAATTAACGTGCTTATTTCTATAGTCTCGTTTTTCTTCTGAGTAAAGGCCTGTTATTCAATGCTTGGAGTTTAATGTCCAAAACTCCCAAAAATTTTAATATGTTTTTAGTTGTTTTTGTTTGAAATTCCCTGTATTTTCACTGCTTTTTCTAGACACAAGAAAGTTCCTGTATTTTTCTGGCTTTCCTGGTTTTCCAGGTGTGTGACAACCCTACAATCACCATTCAACACAGATGATTGGCAAGTGATGGAGTGACTGTGAAGAGAAAGGGAGAAGAACAAGAAGGTGGAGTATAAAAGTGTGGTGTGTGAGATATGCCATATTTGTCAGAGCAATAATTAGCAAAATTACATCTTAAATAACGTACTATATATTTTGAATTATTTGCTTCATTCATTTTATCCATGAAGTTAAATTTTACTTCAAATTATGAATTATCAAAACTTCAAACTAACCAAATATTTGATAACTGATGACAGCATAAATTTTGTGTGGGGAAACATGCAATTTCAAATTATACAGAATTTTGATGAATCTGTAAGTGATTTAACGAGGTTCTACTGTAGTGACAATTAGGTCAGATGTTGTTTTTGATAGTTAACTTAATTTTTGTAAACAGATTCCTAATATTTGGATGGTTTTTTTTTTAATAATGGTAAAGGCTTTCTTAACATGGCAATGATAGCTTATAGAGATTAGATCTTCTCAGACCTTGTTTAATCTGGTGAAATGAAAGAAACATTACTTAAAATATACAAGTTCATAATTCAAATTAAAGTAATGTTTTCAATTGTGATTAGCACATTTGCTTCAGAAATGTCTATCAAAATGGGATTTGGCCTATAATGAGTGAATGGGAAAACAATAGTTTTTCAGTTAAAAAAAGAAAACTAATAGAATTTCCTTCAGAATTCTATAAACATTTTAAATTTGATATACAGAGTTTAAATACTTTATGAAAACATTTGGAAAATATTATATTGAACAATGTCCTTGCCAGTGGATGTATGGTAATATTCCAATATGGCCAAACAAATTAAACATATAAATATTAATAGTTATTAAGAGTATATGAATCAACATTTACCTGGACAGTGGAGTAGCATTTATGGAAAAAAATTAATGCTGTTTGGATCATACTCATGCCTCTTAGATTCATCAATTATAATGTTGGTAGTTAGTAGCTTTGATGTGCTTAAGTTCTAAAGTGCAAATGGGCATGAATATATAATTTAGAATGAATGTGCAAGTTGTATTCCCATTGAGTTCATCATTCTAAAATACACCCTGGACAAAATTTACGAAACCAAGTATTACAAATGAAATACCATCAGACACACCAGCTTAGAGTATAGCAAACTTGAATATAACTTGCCTTTTACATTTGTAATGTCAAATAAATTGTGCAATACGATCATACATATTTTCTTGTACTGTTTATAAGTATGGTTTGTAAGAAATTCAAAAACAGGTTACGTGTTTGATAACCTTAGTTTTTATACAATAAACATGTATACTTTGTTATTTAATATACTCGTATAGGAAATTAGGAGGTATTACTTTTGTACCGCCGCTCGTATAAAACACTTCCAGATACCCACTTTAAGCAAAGATGTTAAGAGCCATTTTTGAATAATTTCAAATTTTTAAGTCTTCAGTAATTTATAAATATCCTTAAACTATTATTTTTGCTTAAAAAATTAATACAAGTTAGTGTGTTCATATCATATAAAGCACACTACAGATATTCATTTTTAACAGAACTATTAAAGCATTTTTTGAAAAATTTAGAATTTTCAAAAATCACTAATCATTCAATTAGGCTACCGTTAATTTTAGAGATAGAATTAAAAACACAGTTTTGGTTGTAGCCGGAGGTACAGACATAGGGACAGATAGCAAGAGAGAGAAACACAATTGTAAAACCAACATTTTTTAATTCAGGGGTAAATTAAGCCATTGTCCTGAGGTAGAATATTTTCATTATAAGAATAATTTGTCTATATGATAAAGAAAAAATACTTAATGTGCAAAATGATTCTAAGTTATAACATGAGAAAAAGATAATGTGTGCAAGTGTGGGATAAAATAAGTGTTTGTGTGATAATGTTATTGGGAGTGTGTGTGATTGAGTGAATGTGGGGTGTGAATTAATTAATAAAAATGAAAAATAATGTGAATTTGTAGTAAAAAAAATATGAGAACATCACATTGCTTTTTTATTCACATAGTACACTAGTGTGATAGGAAAGAGAAAGGTGGAGGTTAAAGTGTAACTGCATATGTAATGAGGAAGAGCAGGAATTAATCTAGGGTAAACCACCTCAATACAACTGGTCAGGATTCAAAAAATAGAATTCCCCCCTCACCATCAAACGTGAAGACAAGAATGACTCATTTGTCTAGACGTCCACTAGAGCTAGTAAAAGTGAATTGTGGGTGGAGAGAGTGTTTGAGTGCTCGAGTAAAATAGTGGGCTTGCATATAAAATATTGTGTGAAAGAGAGTGAATTTTAAATGCTTAGCAACCCCTTTTAAGATATATGATAAGTGTTTTTTTTTAATATTTGTTTTTTCAAATTTAAGGTCAAAATAATAAAATATAAATTTCTTAACTATATGGATTTCTTTCTCTACAGCTTACTATACATAAATTATGTAAAAAAAATCAGTTTGTGGTTCAGAACCACTTCTCTTAACAGGTATCAGAAAATTGTTCTTTTGCTCAATGTGTATAAAGAATTTGAGCTCAAGTTTTGAATGGACAAAACCCCTCAACATTTAAGTAACTTTACTGAAAGCATAACATGTCCTCTTTCAAGAGGTGAATATTATTACAGTAAACTCCCGACTATCCACGGGAGGATTATTCGCTTTGGAGCTTAACCCCGACATTGCCAACAGCAGGGGATACGTTTATGAAAAACACTACGTTGATGGAGAATACAGGGTTACCGATTGTTGTACTCAGTAAATCCCTAGGGAAGAGATAATGGCCAGAGAGAAAATAAGTTTATGCAAGAGGAACTAGACTGATAGCCTGCTTAATTATCTAGAAGAGGAAGATGACACGCTCCTATCTGACAATCTGAATTGAATGTGCTACAATCTCTTTTTTTACTAAATATGAGGAATATACGCAGTTCTGTGTTGTCCGTGGCACTCGTCCCTTCCATTACCGCAAATAGTGGGGTGTTAGCTATAATAGCCTTTAAAAAAAACTAGCAAACATTTATTCTGGTGTGTCTTAGTAGACAAAAATTAGCCTAGATCCAAAATAATGGCAGATAAAAAAAATGTAAAAAAAACTGACATAGGGGATTTTACATAAATGAACCCATAAACAGATTGTCCAGTAGGATGATCTAATTTGTTAATAATGACACTTGTAATTCATTTGGCATAGTTAAAGTTGAAATATAGGGATCGGGAGAAAAGGGCAGTTTGGTAGTGTTTGTACCAAAACTTTTTTTTACAAGATAAATAAAATACTTTTTCGTGGAAACAAAGTTTAATGTTGTTTATATGGTGACCTCAACAGCTCTTTAATATTAACTTAGTTCAGTTGCTATTAACCACACACATTCTAAAACCTGCAATCATATATGGCACGTTTAATACAAAAATGGGCTCCTATGATCAGATTTGATGTAGAGTGGATTTTAAGCCAATACAAGGCTGTTCTCAGTAACCAAACAACTGGTTTAATTAAATAAAACCTTTAGTTTTGTGGTATGATTAAATTCAAACAATAAGTATGCAATTCAGAAGATTTAAAGGATGATTAAAATGTTATGTAGGATATGTTAAAATGGTACAAAAAGTGTTCATTAAAATTAAAAAAATACAAAATGATATAGTTTAGAACTAATATGTGACAAATTTAAATCAAAGCTGTTATTTTACTATTCCTATATTTGTCAGCTAAAACAATGTGAAAGTGTGTGTATTACTCACCCTTCTCCTAGTTTACAAATAATGTCAAAAACTTCCTCAGGCTGCCTTGTTAAACTTTCCTCTGAAAGTTTCTTCAGTTCACTGAAACATGAGATTAACTATTATTATAGTGTATTATTTAAACCAAGACTGATAGTTAAGTAATGTATTGATTAGGGGTTTGCGAGATTGGGTTATTTTTATTTTAAATTCAACTTGAGTCAAGTATTTCCACAAGACCCCAAGTTTGAGTCGAGTTTGATTATATTAAGCCCGTGCAAAACTTCAAAATTTTTAATCCAAATCTTAATCAGTTTCGGATTAAAATCCAAGATTTGGTTTCAAATTAAAATTTTGAGTCTTAATATAAGAATATTTGGATTCTATTTGAAATGTTGAATCTAAATAAATCCTAGTTGGATTTGATGGGTTTAGTTCAAATTTCAAATCAATAATTCCTACTCAATTCAAATTGAAATAATCAAACCAGAAACCAGTTGCGTGGTAGAATGAATATAAAAATTAACTTGAGTTTCAGGTGGTAAAGGTGGGTGATAGATGTTTGTGACAATGAATATCTTGTATTTTAAATAAGAAGCTAGGCCCACCTTTGAGAAGATATAAATCAACTTTTAACTAGGCCTATGATGAAAAAAGTGGTGTGATCTTTATTTAATTTTTCAACTTTTGAGATTAGTGCTATTAATTATCTTTTAATATACTGAACCTAAAATGTGTCAAACGTTTTATCAAAATTGTTTTAAATATTTAATTATCGGATTGGATTTGGAAAATTAGCATCGTAAAATATTCAGCACAGATTTGATTTGAACCATTCTCATAGCAAGTTGAAAATAAATTATTCGATTCAGATCTGAACCAATATTTTGAATAAAATATTTGATCCAATTTTTTTTAATCAACTCAAATAGAACTCAATTTGATCAAATAAATATAAAATGATTGTCGATTCAAATTTGACTTTTTTTAGGCATGATATTCGATTCTGATTTGATTAAGTTAGCCACGATTCGGATTAGGGTTTGATTTGAAATTGAAAATTATGGATTCGCACAGGCTTAGAGTGTATTCCTAATTTTAAGATGTTAAGAGTTTATATTTGTTTATTTTAAAAGTAAAATAGTATTTTTTTTTAATTTCATTTTTCAAAACTAACATAAAATCTAAATACATCTTTAGAATATAAAACAACACATGTTCCTAAAATAAGAATGACACTCATTTTCATAAATAGTAAATAAAAAAAGTCTAAGAGATGGAGACATTTTTTTAAAATTAGAAATAACAAAACATGATTAAAAAATAAGAACACTCAAATAAAAATTTAATAGAAAAAAATAACTAACAAAATTTCAACAATCATTTATTCAAGACATTAAAATTACACTGATAATTACAAAGAGTTCATAAATTGATCTTTTAATGTGCTAATATTTCCCCAAAGTATGCTTCCGTAACTTTAATTACCAGGGCCTGGATTTTGATAAATTTTTATCTTTTTTTTTTTTTNTTTTTTTGTTCATCACATACAATGCTCTCAGGTACATAACCTCGCTTCATGATCCCTTTGTTGTAGAAATGTATAATTATGGGTCATTTAAGGTCATATTTTCTTGGTTTACATTATTTTTAAATTATTTTTAAGTGTTTTTAGGCAGTTTTTTGGTATTCCAAGTCATTTTAAGGCATTCATGTTCAATAAGTATATTTTTAAATACTAACTATATTATATAAAATGATCAAACAAATATTTTTATATCAGATTGGTCAAAATGAGTAAATAATGTAGACAAATGAACTTTGTATCCTCTTTGCTTGTTTGCTTAAATAATACACATTCCTTCTGAAACAATGCAAGTTGGAGAGGGTTGGGATGGGAAGCGATAGGTATTACTTCCGTAGCAGATATTTGTAAATCAATGTTATATTAATCAGAATGTAAGAGTTTAATTGTAAAAGGATTTAAAATGAAAAAATAAGATAGATAAATAATATTTTTAGTAGACAGTGTGAAATAGTAAATGATTTTTTTATTTTAATATGGTAAGTTTGGTCAAATATTTATTGCAATGTTAATCAACACTGATTTTAGACAAGCTAGCCAACATAGTTCTATAACTAAATAGTAACTAATGCTAGTTTTGTAGTTGAATGTGTTAATACAATATGTACTCTCAATGTTAAATTTATTTTAAATAAAATTATAATTTTATAAAGGGATCATATAAATATAGTAAAAATAATGTTTATTCAAGAATTTAGCGATCTATTTAGCTATTTTTATTTTCATTTCTTTGTCACAGCAATGCCAATTCATTCAAGGATAATTCAAAATGGAGGAAAATATTGAATTAGTTTACCGGTTGAAAGCAGTTTTAGAGCTCTATTATGTTATTAATACAAAGTTTGATGTTAGTTTTAACAATTTCTTTCATGTTGCCTAGTATGGGCTTCTCCCAAATATGATGAATATCTTCTGTTGGCCCTAGTATGGGCTGTTGTGTATATTGAGGATTTTATCTTGTATGTTGGGTTTTTCCCTTTTTGACTGACTTATGATCTTTGCTCACGAATGAAAATGGGTCCTTCTTCTCACAGAAAAGTGCCTTTCACTGTCCCAAGTAAATAAATGCTTTCCTTTTAATTGGAGGTAAACACATTTTTTACCTGTTATTAAGTTTAAAATGCACTTACACTGGTGCATTGATATTAATGTGTTTTTTATGAAAATTTATACCATTTTACCTATCCACATTATGTGAGATCTCACCTCCGTGTAATGTCCAGGGTTGCCACTATTTTCTTATTACAAAATTCCCTGTGTTTTCCAGAGGGAATTTTTATTTTTCCAGACACCTAATAGATATTATAAATATAATTATAGAGGAATTAAATTTTGTTTTTAAGATAATTTTAAAAATGAAGAGTGGTAATTTGTCATTGGAGGCATGTTTTATTGTGCAAGGTAAACACATGTTTAAGAATTATTTGGAAAAAGGATGAGAAATGAATGACGTAAATTTTCTAAAAGGAAAAATTGGTTATATTTGCCGTATGCCCTAAACGGAATGAAAGAAGAACTTGGAAATATCAAAAATACAATTTTGAGTTTAAATGTGGTAGGGGGCCTATCTATTTTTTTAGAAGAATGTATTACTTGATTTAAAAACATTTTAACTAATCTTAATGATTGTATATGTACTGTATAGACTAAGTATCCCACACAAATCGTGAATAATAATTTACAATAATGAAATTAACATGTGATTTTCCTCACTCATTCAGGTGCATTTCTTCTAATAAACTGCAATCCTCATCTCTACCATATTGTAATACATATAAAAAAAAGCATAAACAACTCTCAATTTAGCGGGATAACCGAGGGCTACTAAACCCCGTCATATCAATTTCCACGGTAAATCTGCAAACCCATCAAAAACTACCAAATAAGTACTTGATTAATAAATGATACAACACAATCATACATAAATGTATCATAATAACTATTATTGAAAAATCAATCATAAGTAAAATACCCTTAAATAACTTTTTACCACCAAGACAATTATTACGCCAAAGGCCCACGATACCAATTTTGAACCAAATCGTTAAAGCTCGTTTTAAAATATTTCAAGTTTCTGAAAAAATTACTCATCACTCATCAGTAAACTAGCCCTCAACAATTTTTTTTACCGAAAAAACAGTTATCTGGTGTTATTTGGGAGCTCAATTAGTCCATATAAAATTTATTTTAGTCAAAATCGTTTGAGCCATTTTCGAAAAATATGGAATTCAAAAAAATCACTTATCAGTAAACTACCTTGAGGGTTGGGGTCAAAATAAAAAAAGAAAGTCCTGAGGTATGGTCATATCTAGATATAAAGTTTTGAATTTGAAATAGTTTTACTGTCTTACACTTTTACGAGACGCTAAACTAGCACTAGGAATGTTACGACAGGGTTCCTACAGTATTTGTAAAAAAATTCTCCCTGACTTTTCCCTGACTTTCCCAAGTTCCCTGACCAACTTCTCACAAAATTTCCACTATAATTTTATGGAACTATTCATGTTGAAATATTAATTTAATTACATTTATTTCGGTCTCCTCCTCCCCTACAGCCAACTTTGCCTCACCTCTCATGGAAGAATAAGAATGCAGACGTCTTGCCAGTCAGTTCAGGGAAAATGATGGAAAAATAACAAAATATATCAAACCCAATCAAAAAGGAAAAGCTGAAATCCATCTGCAATTGTTTTGCAGAAAGCTAGTATACACTTCAGGAATGGATCACAGGCTGCTCTTTTCAGTATCCCTACAGGTTTTGTTTTAGGAAGCTTTTCTTCTTTGTGAAACTAAACAATATGGTCCCAAATTTGTAATGGCTTTTGAAAGAACGTTGCATTCTCTAATCACTGCACACCACAGAACTTCAAAGGATAAGTTGTACACCCTGTCAAATGGGTAAACAATGCACGATGAGCTGTAGAGTCAGTGAACAGGTGGTACGTGTGACGCAATAAGCTACTCATATCCCAATTGCCAGGTTGCACTCCTGTTCTCAAGGAATCATGAACAACATGAAGCTCACATGTCCCCAGATTTATCAAAATACATACTTCATTGTCTGTGACAGATTTGATGTGTTCCTGAAGAAGTGTTATAAACTTTAGATTGACATTTGGGCCATCCAATGACACTTGTATCAACTTAGAGAGTGGAAGAGGAGAAATACCATCAGAGAAATACTTAAGTAATTCTTCAGCGGTGCTTCTAACGAAAAAAACACTGTCCAAGCAATGACTGACAACTTTATGATATTCCTTGTCCCAGAATCTGAATACAATGTCCATTTGCCCTTGTTGAATAACTTTATTCAATGCCTCATCAAAACAAATAACAAAGTCGTTACATGAATTAGGTAGTCCAGTAAATTATTATGAAAGAATGGAGACAAGCCATCCACAATGAAATATGCAGCCTTGTCTCCACAAGAGTAGAGACACTGGCAATGGAACACTCGGGAAACATAAAATGAAAAATTGTACTTAAATTATTGCACGAATTGAAATACATTTTATTGTCAACAACTTGCAAAGCCCAAATGACTTCCGCCTTATTTATATTATCTTTCATAACAAAAGTGTTAGGGTTTCTTCGAGCCACTACACCACTTTCACTTTTGGCAACACCTTCCTTCTGCGGCTTTACAATTTCCGATGAAACTGAAGTGTGACATGAATTGTATTTTCCCTGACTTTTCTTAAGCTTCCCTGACTTATTTTTTCCCCTGACTTTCCAGACCATAGGAACCCTGTACGATACCAGTATCGATACTATTCTTTCGATATTTTAGTATCGATACCAAGCTTTTAATATTTTACTAATATCAGTACTTTTTACCCAGTATCAAAAGATTTTAATTTACTTACTTTTCTCATTTTTCTTTCTTTATTTTCCCGATCATTTATTAAATTTATTAACTATTTTTTATTATTGCCTTTATTTTTCTATCGCTAAATGAAAGTATCGATACTAGGAATAATAATAATTATTAACATTTATTATTAATATAATTATTAATAGTATTATTATCATTATTATTATTAATATTATTATCATTATCATTATTATTATTATTATTAATTAGTAGTATTATTATTATTAGCACCGCGTCTTACTACCCGTTAGGGTTATACGCGCTAATGTGTAATGGTAGGGTGATTGTGAGATGAAATGGAGGACCTACAGCTTAACGTGGAATCCGAACCACGGTGGAGGCCTGTCATTCCTCACATTCACAAGTTGTGATTAATACACGTCTTGTCAGAGGTGAAGGAATGGTTTGGCAATCAGATAAATCTGTGCTGTATTTTCATAAACTTTTCAATTTACAGTATACTCCATCTTTTTTTATCCTGGCCACGGCAGCAACCAGGTAAATCCACCTTCGCTAAATCGGGAGTTGACTGTAGTAAAAAGGTTAAAAGCCATTAAGATTTAAAGAGACAATATTGACATCTTAACGATTTCTAGAAAATTAAAAATATCCACAATGGCAAGATAAGTAGGGTAGTCTTAAAACATCACGCTACATAAAAAATAATATCTGAGATACTTACCTCTTTCAACAGGAGTAATCTTTTTTAAACAGACAAAGAGCACACCAAATCCAAAGAATTAATTCATTCAACTGGCAGCAGAAACACGTGCCAGCAGCATGGGCTTGAAGAAGTTGGGGGATGGGGGCTGCGGGTGGAGGAAATGAGACGTTTGTGGTAATGGTGGGGATGAGTGGAAGAAGCCAAAAAAAGCGCGGCATTTGCCAAACGAGTCATCTCAGTTGCACTCAGGACTTGTCTCAAACTGATGAGGTGCTGGTAAGCATAATCATCATAAATGAGACGTGTTCCAATCAGACTGCTCAGTTCTCCAGTTACAAATTTTAGTCTATATTGTTTCTACTATTTTAAGCTTGCTAAATTCCAGTAAATTCTAGCTTTTTGATGAAATTCCCCGTTTTCCCGGTTTTTGTCCAGACACAAAAAATTCCCTGTATTTGTTCGGTTTTCCCTGTTTTCCAGGTGTGTGGCAACCCTGCATGTCCCACAGTCTTTATGGTTCCATTCTTGAGGTCATAATAACATGTACAAATCTTGTTTTAAATGCATCATGGTGATAAAGAACATTAACTCAAATTGATAATGAATTACTCAATGAATGACAATAAGCTTTTAAAATATCACTTTATTTGTCATGAATAGGTGTGTCTCACAATTTAACCTCACCTCCGTGAGTAAATCATTAAATAGCTATAAATGCCAACAGAGTGCCGTGTCAACCATGAAACTCTCATGGGATATATTTGAATATCTGACAGTTACATTTCAGTTTATCATGTGTTGCAGTAATGAATGATGTAAGTGATATTGTGATTTTAAGTGCTCAAATCTTGTTTGGTTAGTCAGAATTCTCACCTCCGTTTCCTTGTAATTTCAGGTAATTAATGTGCCAAAAAGATTATTACTATCATGTATTTCTGCAATATAAATAGATGTTATTATATACTAAGTTCTTAGTTTATATTCTTAACACAGCCATTTTAAGGAGGTTAGGAAGTAGGTAATTCACACCTCCGAGGTCCTCACCTCCGTTACCTCATCTTCATTACGGAGGTGAGAAGTTGTCACGGAGGTGAGAATTGTCTAAGTGTTGGCAATTTTAGTCTGCATACTTCCTTTTCTATTTGTTGAGAGTTTCAAAATGTGTTTGGTTTTTGTTCATTTAACATTCAACTGTGTTATTTACTGACTATAAGCGTAACCCTATACTTGTCTTTTCAGGAATTTAAGTGGTAGCTTACTTTAAGGTAAACAACAGAAAGGAAAAATAAAGATATGTCTAAGGTTATGAAATCAAAACTATAATAAATAAAAAAGCAAAATGAAAAGAAAAAGAAAGGCACGAGAAAATTGCAAGAAGCTATAAAAAAAATGACCCTACCAGGTATGAGGAAGCTAAAAGAAAGGAGAGAAAGGGATACTATGAAAGAAAGAACGCAAGAGAAATTAAAGGAATAAATGAAATGAAGGAACATAAGCAAAGGGCTACAAGGAAAAACTGGAGACAACGAAGTAAACAGTTATCTGATTCTAAGAAGTGGAGACAAAATGAAGAAAATTTATTACAAGATGATACACCTTCTTTAAGTCCTGTTTCAGACCGAGCAGGGTGGAGTGACATATTACAGTTAAATAGAACTGCTAATGGGTTGAAACATTTGTTACTTAAAAAGGAACATAAAAATGTTAGAAGAGAAACTCAAAAAGGCAGAAAATAAAGCAAGCAAATACAGGAAGAAGTTTCAAAGGTTTGAGAAAACTAGAGAAGAAACTCCAAGGAATAAAGTAGACAGTATGCTGAAGGGACAAGCTGTTACTCGCCAAGTAGGAACCAAATTGCTCTTCAGTGAGATGATTTCCTCTCAGTTGAGTCAGAATTTCAAAAATCATGTTTCTGGGAAGATAGTAAAGAAATATAGACACATTAAATAACTCAAATTATCTTCTAGAAGAATGTTGAGGTCAAAAGGGAGCTGGCATAAAAGGTAACAAGAAAAGTACTTGAAAACACTAAAATTTTAGTTGCAACATTTTTGGAAAGGGGTGAATGTAGTAGCCTTTGTGCTGGTAAAAAGGAAACAATTGCTTTTAAAAAATGCGAAAAACAAAAGAGATATCTTAATGATACTCTTGAAAATTTACACAAGAGGTTTCTGTCTTCTCACCCCCAAATCAACATCAGTTACAGTACTTTTTGCAAAATACGGCCTTTTTGGATTCTGACACCAAGCGCTAGAAACAGGGAGGCTTGCCTTTGCTCAATTCATGCAAATATAGGTTTAGTTGTTTCCAAATTAAAACAACTAAACATCATAAAAGAAGCAACACCCCAGGACATTCTAAAACATCTGTGTTGTGAAGGTGATCAGTTTGAAGAGAGATGGCTTGACAGTTCTTGTAACAATTGTAAAAATAAAGATTTTGAAAAAGAGAATTTTGAAAAAAAATGACAGGGCAATGTACCAAAAGTGGGTTACAAAAAGAGTCAAAAGTGTGATTAAAGGGAAAGAAAGATTATGCCAAAGAACAGTTTTAGAAGAAGTAGAATGTACAAAAGAAGAACTTTTATCTGTCCTAAACAAGTCTTTAAATATACTTTTGATTCATGTAAAAAATATTATTCATCGATATCGCACTTTAGATATAATTAAAACAAATCTTGGTGAAGAACAAGATCATAGTGTCTGTGAAATGATCCAATGCAAAGCGACTATGTTGTAGTAAAGTTGTGGAGCAAGAAAACAGTCAAGCATTATGAGGCACTAGTGCAATCAATTGAGAACATAAATTAGTACACAGTAAAATTTTTGAGAAAATCTATAGGTAAATTATTTATATTCCTCCAAAGTGATATTTCATTGGTGGAAAGTAGTGACATACATTATTATTATTATTATTATTATTATTATTATTATTATTATTATTATTATTATTATTATTATTATTATTATTATAGCACCGCGTCTTACTACCCGTTCCGGTTATACGCTTAAGTACTAATTACACTAATGGATTAGGAATTGGGAAGGGTGAAATTAGAGGAGGTGAACCCGCATTTGCGTGGAGGGAGAGTGGAAAACCATTTAGGAGAAACTATCCCCAGTTCACCCGACCGAGATTCGAACCTCGATCTCCCCGTCCTCAGTGGTTTGGCTCAACACGACTGGCGCGTTAGCCAACTACGCCACCGAGGCGGGTAAGTAGTGACATACAGTGTATTTTGAGTAGCACAACACTGAATAATAGGCAGCAGTACAGATTTAAGGAAGATTTATCAAAGTTTGAACGATTATATTAGACTAAAGACAAACTACCTTAAGAAATGAAGCATTAATTATGTGAGTGAGTGAGTGAGTGTGTGTGTGACTGAGTGTGTGTGTGACTGAGTGTGTGTGTGACTGAGTGTGTGTGTGTGTGTGACTGAGTGTGTGTGTGACTGAGTGTGTGTGTGTGTGCGTGCGTGCGTGTGCGTGTGTGTGTGTGTGTGGCAGGCACACACATTTTATACATGAAGTGTATTTTTAAACATACTAACCATTATTATATCACTTTGAAGAGTTCCTCTATTTAATATTATTTTATTAGTTAGGTAGGTGGGTAGCTTACTCATTTACATTAAAACTTGTTTTCTCATTAGGGCCTATGTACATTGTATTGTAGTTAATTATCATGTTAATTATTATAATCTACTATTTCTTTGATTGAAGCTCTTTGTATACTTATGTGTCTTTATTATCACATCCCATCAATAGTTTTTCTCACCTCCGTGGATGATGTCTCACCTCCATGTCAGTAACTTTGTTTAGAAACATAGTAATTTACAAAATAAAGGTAAATGATTTGGGAAATCAATTTCTAAGTGCATAAATACCTTATATCTAACTCATACATAAATATTATTCATTTTGGATTATTTAAAAAAAAATTAATTCCAAAATGCACGTTTCTGTGAGAATGACCCAAATCATATATTTCAAGTTGCTTTGTATTATAGAATGGGTTTCACCTGAAAGAATTAAAGTTATGGGGATTAAGGTTAGCTCTCAAAAGGGCTGTTTGGTTTGGTTACTAAACTTGAGAGGTCTTGCTAGTTAAAAATGTTTTTTCCTAATCTATGAATAGGATAGGTAATCTGTTTACGGGTCTAAAGAGGACCCGATTTTTAAGAGGTTTGACCCCTTAAACCCACATATAATAATTAGTGCACAATTACAGGGCAATATCACACAATATAATCCTGTATCCTAATACCCTGACGGGCTTAAGTTTAATGTGGTGTATTTGTCCTTACAGGGCCGACTGTCAGAATCTTGGATTTTTGTGTGCCTCTGACAATTTGGGCTTCTACCCAGTAATATATTTGGTTTAGGCACTTTTATCTTATCCCTTTGTCTAGGTTATGGGAGGGTGGGCATCTCCCATTGCCCTTTATGTTTTGAATGGACTTATGTAAGTAAGATAGTTGAGTTTATTAGTTTTGTTGCATCCAACCTTTTTAGCGGAGCTTCACTCCTTGTACTGTCATTAAGAATGTATATGCGCTTGCTATGTTATATATTTCTTATGAATAATATAACTTATATATGATTTTTGTTCAGCTGTTTGATGGGATTCATCCATAGTTTTGAGATTAATGCTTTGAGTCTTTTGTACCAATCTTTGGCTAGTTCCTTTGCAATAACATGTCACCGCTTACTGAGTATTTATCTTTGTTGAATAAAATTTGGATTGCTTAAATTATCTGCGCTTTTCCTCTTGTTGTTTTTGTATGTTCCTTGGTAGATTGTGAGACTAGTGCTAACAGGTAACAACCTAACAAATGCATATGGTTGAGGTGGAACCATGACCACTCTGTTATTTTTAATGGAATATACAAGTCCAATGCCTCAGACTCTTTAAGAGCAAAAACTAATGTTTAAAGGTTACTGAGATTCTTCCAAGTTTCTCTGCACACTGTTGTTTACAAAAACAGACAATGGTGAGGAGATGAGTGAATATTTACATTCATTCAAAATCACTTTTAAACACAATGTACTTAAGAGCCATTTGGGCTCACTTGAACCCATTATGACCTTCAATGAAAATTATTATAAAGCACACTCCACTTGTTAAGCAATAGCCCAACCACACAGTAACGCAACAAACAATACTACATTCACAATTAATAAATTATACAACTATACTATGCCCCAAAACTAGATACATTCCATTAGAATTTAAAGAAATCAAATGGAATTATTTGGAGGCTTGTCATGGGAAAGGTGCACCCAATGGAGTTTGCGGCGGTATTGTGATATAACAACAGTAAGAAGGCAAGTTTCGGACAGTAAGGCTGTAGCAACATTTACAACTTTTTAATAACAAGTCTAACTGACAGTATAAATATTATGTCAATATCTAATGGTCAATATGGAAATATGTATTTACATACCAGACCAAAAATCCTTAAATATGTTCATGGTACAATCCAAATAGACCTACATCAAGTCATGAGTAATGAAACATCTGGTAGTAGTCTTAGCTTGTGGAAATTTGTAAATTTGTTGGAAGAGTCAAGGATTAAACAATACATTACTAGCACATTAAGCTGTAAGACAAAAATAGTAACTATTTCTAAAGATGATTACAATCTCAAATATGTTGTCAGTCATCTGCTAAAATACTTCAAACGATTGCAGTGAAGATGTCTACTCAAGTACCTAATAACAATGATGAAACCGATGAAAACACAGTTACTGTAAATAGGGAGGCTTCCATAAAGTGTATAAAATGTAAAAACTAGAGCATATGTCCTTATTGAATTGACTGGGAACAAATAATCTAGACAAAAATGTATATATAGGAATAATGAAGTTTGTCATAGTAGCCAAAGTGAGAGAAATGGAGAAATCTAAATAATGAAGAAGTTTTATTAGACTAGGGACAAAAAACAAGTCAACTGTTCAATCATGATGAAAATGATGTTGATACTATTTGAATAAATAGTCTCTGTTCTTCTAGACTCCTCCCTGTGTTAAAGGTGTAGAAGTCTCAGAACATTTCACAGAAATTGAACTGTTGGCTCCAAATAACAGGTTTTGGTGGTGCTATAATTTAAAAAAAAAATTATTTGATCAAATTGAAATTTTAACTAAAGGAATTAGATTATTAGTTATCTCAGAAACTATTAAATTTAAGTAGCAGATTTTTGGTATTTGGCATAACGATTTGGTATAGATGATATTGTAAATATTACAATATGATCGCCTTAGTACTTTATAAAATATATAATATTTATTATAACATTTTTAAATAGCCGTTTGTAAATATTTATTTTATTTTGATCCCACTGTTTATAATATTTTAAATCTATTTAAAACATACGGTGAATCAGTTCAGAAATGTTAGCCATTTGATTTTTAACTCTATGAGGAGGATTTTTTTTAATACCTACTTTTCAAACTCATGCTGTCCACAGCTTTAACACATTATCTCACTTAACAAGCTTTTACAGGCAATAGCTTGTTGAAGCTCTGTATACCCTGAAAACCCTTGAGTGAACTCTTACAGGACTTTTGTGTACTGGCTCCTCCCCCCCTCACCCAACCCCTCCACTCCCAGCCCCCAACAACCAAATCTCTTCCTCTCAACAATAACTTTTCCTTACTCAACGAAAAACAGCACTCAACTCTCTTCTCCTTCCTCAGCGAAAAACAACATAATCTCTCTGTCAGTTCGTCCATTCACAGATTTAAATAGTTTATGGGGAGCGGAAGTTACATCATTAGTAACAGTCAATGCCTAAATATCAGTAATGTAAATATTTTCTTCTTTTTACATGTCTTTGATAGAAGGGTTCGCCTGGCTGTTTTATTAACGTAGATCTATTTGGTCACACTGTAATATAAAACTTCCATCTTTTATGGTAAATTTTTACTTATGAGAGTTAGATTTTCATTTTTATTGCTATAAATTTAAGGCACTTTTACAGGCTTTGTACATAAAGTTTGCCATTTTAGCGTTGCATAGCATAGCGTAGCATGGTGTATGAACTGGTTAGTTTAAATACTTGGCTAGCGATTTTAAAACACAGTATAGCTTAACATGGCATAGCTTAACGTACAATATCTTCAAGTGAATCCAATTTAACGGGTGTGAAGTAGTGGGTAAATGCTAGTTTGTTTAGTCCATACAATTTTCATTCATCATTATTAAACCTTTTTTTAGAGACTATGGTATTAATAAAATAGAAATTACAAAGAGCAGGTTGTTGCTTCAACCTGAATGTAACTTGAAGACCAATAAAAATAAAATTTAATATCAAAATAAAAAATATCAATTTTTATTATTTTAGTAAGATCAAATAAACACTTTTAAAGGATTTAATTCATCACAATCTTATAAAGTGAACTCATTTTACAGTATTATATAAAAACACTAGCCACTTAAATAGAAACTGAAGGCGTCCACGGTAGTTACAAAATTGATTTAAACTCTTTCTACAAAAGCAATTTAGTTTGAGTTGATTGTTTCTCTATTCACACTCAAAATACTGTACATACATAACCCGGATAAGCAATCATACCTTATAGTTGATCTCAAGCAAGTTTTAACGTTGTGCAATGTACTAAAACTAAACAATTTTTCAAAAGTACATATCATCCCTTGCAATGGTAATAAGATGATAATCACCTGGCGCTTTGATGGAAAGAAATATGTTTTGGAAAGCAAATCAAAAAAATTCTAGATTGCTAATTGTAAGGCAAACATTGTTAGCAATGTTTTCTTTTAAAAGAAAACATTTATGTGTTAAATAAAATTGGAAATTCCAGGGGGAGCAAGTCCGTACCCCCCCTCCCCCCCCTCGACTTGCCCGTTACATGGTAGCCACAATTGATTATTCTGAGTTCATGATATTTGCATTAAATGACTAAAATACTAATAATAAATATTGTCATACTCATTTTAAAGTAGAGGAATTGTAGGAAATATACTAATACACAGGTATTTTTACTTATACTGAAAAATCACCTTTCAACACATTTCCCCAAGGTAATCCCCCAAATTTAGAGACCTGGAAGGTATAGAAAGAGAAGAAAATTTTCCTTTCTAAGGGATGTCTAGGCCAAAAAACCATACACTAAAAGTACAATTCATACTGAATATTTACCCACAATTATTGCATTTATATAACTAAATTAATAACAAAGCAATCAAAATTACATTTGCCTTTTTATTGCTGCAAAGCTTTGTTTTTGTTTACAAATATTAGAAAAATAAAATATGTCATCAATAATAAATAAATTAGCTATACATTTACTATGTCTTGCGTGGGGCAATATTATAAAATATAAGTCTGTTGTGAAACTTTTGAGTTATGTGAACCTAATTAATACAACACAATATATAATTCAAAATGAGATCAACCTGCACCTAAATATGAAAGGATTGACCATTAATTTATCTTTGGTTATTGAATACTATATATGCATCGTATTTGTTGTGAATACAATACTTTTAATACCATTTTGGTCACATGAATCACTACTTGCTTAGACCATCACTGTTTGTTAATCTAACACGTTTTTTTTTAATCTAAGTAATCAATCATATTTCACTTAAACTTTATGTAAGCCAGAGATTGATCAAACATAAAATATATTTTGATATTATGTTTGCCAAAGTGAGTTTTAAAGGGAATGATTAATTAAATTAACTGATAGAAAACTAATTTATCACTCAGAATATTAGTTTCCTACAATGTTTTAAATTTGAAAAATAGAATTAATAAATTAATAGCACTTAAAGTTTTAACTGACATTACTAGTCTCATTGGTATCTTAAAATTATTAACTGTAAGCTCTAGATTTTTGTGTGTGACATTTTAACTTGCTACAGATGAGCATGTAATATTATGATTATCACCGCGTCTTTCTACCCGTTTGGGTTATACACACTTACGATAATGTGTAATAGTAGGGTGATTTAACGTTTAAGGTGGGATCCGAACGACGGTGGAAGCTTGGCATTCCACACATTCACAAGTTGTGATTAATACACATCTTGTCAGAGGTGAAAGAAGGTTTTGGTAACCAGATAAATCCATGCCGGGACCGAGGATTGAACCCCAGACCCCCAGCACAGAAGTCTGACACCTTACCCCTAGACCGCCAGGTCACCTTTTCTTCTATTAAAAGAGGTGTTTTCTCATCGATGAAGACGACTAGATAACAATTGTTCGCCTGAGCTATGTGTAGCTGTCCTTGAATCTGAAATACACAAGTTTAACCCTTAAACGCCCAGCGTTCCAATCGATCGGTGTGCCAAGTAATGGCTATAACACTCTCGCGGCCAATCGATCGGTGTGCCAAGTAATGGCTATAACACATCTCGCGGCCAATCGATCGGTGCGCCAAGTAAGGGCTATAACACTCTCGCGGCTAATCGATCGGTGCGCCAAGTAAGGGCTATAACACTCTCGCGGCTAATCGATTGGTGTGCCAAGTAATGGCTATAACACTCTATAACACTCTCGCAGCCAATCCACCGGTGCCAGCTAAATCTTGTCTGTTAGTATAATAAATGTTACTAGATGGCACCATAAGCCTTTATTCTGAATATTAAACTTTAGTTCATATTTTCCTCAACAGAAAGCACTGTTATGTTAACAAAAAGGTTTTTTTGAACAAATTAATAATGTTATACTCAGCTGTTTACACCATAGCATGAATATGTTTTTGATTCCCGTGTTTTTCTTATTTTATTTTCATTCGAGTGTTTACAGTTGATATTTGGTTTTCTTACGAAAGTTATATATTATGTATTGTTTTATTCTTATTTTCTTGGCCTAAGTGTTAGTATAATATACATTTTTTTTAAACTAGGCAATGGCTGGTCCAAGTTCTAGGTTAGATGACTGACATTTTAGATTACCATATTTAGATACTATAGATAATGATAGTGAATTTACGCCTGAAAGTGACTGATTTATTTATTATTTATTTGCTTCATGGAGAGTGTTTTCCAAAACACAGGTGCTGACTCCAAAAGTATGTAAGCCTATACACAAGTTTACTAAAATTGAAGTAGTTTAGAAACTAACAACACTACAGGCACCAAACTTATATCAGATTTTACAGAAATAAGTTATCTTTCTTTCAGGTGTGATGAAGATATAAGGCAAAAATTCAATTGATTTTTTCACCTCTAAAATTTTAAATTTTAATGAAAATTTACAAATCTGGAATCATTAAAATATGCTGAGTGCAAAAGGGTTAATTCTGGTGGCATATAAAGTTGTTATTAAACGTAGAAATATATTATTTCTAAATTAATGTAATAATAAATTTTGTAATGATGTTACAAGCGAGAAGAAACACAACGATATAACCCTCAGTAAAATGGGCCTTACTCATCTCGCAGCTGACTGTACGCGGCCAGCTCGATCACCTACGCCACGACACACTCTCCCGAAAAGACCTCAACATAGACTAATGTGAGGCCAGAGTCCACATCCCACTTGTGAATATTGGCACGCCCACAATGAACATGAACTCTATATTGACTTAAGTGGTTTCCGGTTCATCAAATAGA
>CABFWB010006812.1:8857-29787 GCA_902151455.1 Timema bartmani
GGGGGAGTCACTTCGGGCACCGGCGTCCACAGGTATGGCCCTCTTGCGCATGCGCGTTTTCACGGATAATTTCAGTCCAAAACTTGAGTTAGATGCCGACTTCCCACACCCAGTTCGTTTGTTGATTCTGGTCGTTAATGGCGTGATCATTGTTCTAATACGAAATTGTAGCACGTCCGTTGACTGGGGTGAGTAATATTTGTAGTCGGAGCAGGGCTAGTCTCTCCACGGTACATAATAAACAATGTGCTCCAGATAAAAGTTTATCTTTACAGCCATTACTGGGCGCAATAGAAATGTACAACAAAGATCTATTATTGAAAGATTTACTATAGTTGAGTAACCTAAGATATGAACAAAGTTAGCAGATTAAGCACGCGGGCTCGCGGCCCTTGGTTTAACCAACAAAGTACAAACCTCCAATAAATTATATTCTCATTTATAACAAGTAACATAATCATTAAATATGAGTTTACTAAAATATCAAAATGGTATAATCCAATAGAATGCTGCACTTTAAAAATGGCGATGAAGCGGATAAAAAGAGTTATTCTATCTGACAAATGTTTTGGTTCCAACCGTGCAACGGTATTAAGTTGTACCATGGTCTCTAATCAAAATCCTGCAGACCCGACAAAAATAAACAAAGATTGAAAATTTAACCTAACATCGCCAAACAGTAATTTTGAATCCATTAATGCCAAACAGAATTTTGAAATAAATAAAACTAAACCTATCAAAGACCAAAGTGTCTCACCTAGAGATTGTAGCGAAATGTGTACTGGCACTACAGAGTCCTGCCATTATATACACACGATAGGAGTCACGTGCTCTCAAAGCGCGGGAAGCAAGGATGGTAAGGAGGTAGTAGCATTGTTCTGGAACTTGCTCACTCAGTCTCGGCTTAATTCAAAACGCGCGCCGCACATTAGATCCGTTACTTTCACAACACACTCGTCGGTGCGCACCAGATCTGCGCATGTCGACAGTCTCTTTTTTTTCTTGGGCGAGGCACAATCGGAGGCGGGCAGTAAACCAAGGTCCCTCAGTTCAGTCAAATACGAATCGTGCCGTGATGTCTTTTTTGTGTGGAGCCTTGTCGAGACGAGCCAAATGGGGGCAGAATCGGTGAGCCAAACAATCCTTTTCTTTACATGTTGTAACAAGGTTACAAAATATATATATAAATGTATATTTTAGTTGAACAATTTTAGGCCTTTTTTTAATCCAACCTAATTAAGTCTCGATAATCTCAAAAGGTTTCATTAAAGAACAATTAAATATTTCCCATATCAAAAAGGCATCGTAACATCAACAAACGAACACTTCTATGTCTTAGTATGAAATCTCATAGCTTTGACAAATATCTATCAATGATTTACACTAGTGATGAATATTAAATTTTAAATGTCTTAAATGTTTCTTAAATCTCTGAGACTTCATAATGACAACAACCTGAACAAGTAAAGATTTTATGCTTAAATATCTTAATATTTCCCAACCTAAACGATTGAATTTCAATCTAAAAAAAAATTAAGTCCAAAAAGCTTTGAAGCTAATTCCTTGATAAAGCCGAAAAGTAATTTTGAAATGTAAGCTTCAAAATTATTATTCGGACATTATATTTTATGTTTGGCACCTAGATGCGCCTCGGATGATTATCCCGCCAAGAGTGGCTTGATCATTGATTTACCAGCACTATTTATTTGCCAATCCGTGGCTCAAAAAGGTGGGGTGGTAGGGGTCACACATAAGAGACGGAAAGACAACAAACGAGAGAGGAGGGCTAACAGAGTAAGGGAAACATGCGGCGAGCAACACCTAGTCTTTTCCAGAATATATGACGCGCGCAATCTATTAGCGCTAATGACGTCACACGTTCTTCTAACCGACATCCTTAGCACCTATTCAGTCGATGGGCCTCTTGGTCTAGCGCCTTTTAGTTTAATCAACAAGTGCGCGATAGTCAGTCGTTACTCAGAGAGAGAGAGAGAGAGAGAGATCGTAACTATTACATTTGTATGTAACTCGAAAGGGCAGCAAGACGCGGTGCTAAAAAAAATTAATACAAAAATTATTCTTACGTGTTAAGGGATCAGAAAGGTTGAATCCATAAGAAGTGTACCAGCGTTTTCGTGACGAGTGTAAAATCATTTAGCCTATTCCACTCTCAATACACTCTACCGGGATTCAAACCACGACCTCCTCATCAATGGCAGTCCCATTTGACCTTGTATCTAAATTATGGTCATGTTTGTACTCCAGTAATGTTAAATTGCTAACATTATATGAAGTACACAAAATGGCTACATTTAGCCTTAAAGCAAGCCTGCAGTCGTCGGCTCATGGCATGCCGCGCTCTTTGCAAGCATTGCATTGTAATGAATTTTTGAAAGAGTACGGTATTCTACGGCACGACGACTGCAGCTTGAATTCAGACGGAAGGGGGCCATTTTGAGCACTCCACCTTCTTCTTCTTCGTCAACAACCCGAAGGTTGGTTTGATGCGATTTCTATCCGTTCAGCGTTAATCATGCACTTGGGGCCCTTCAGCTGGTTAGTGCTGCATGCACCATCTGATGATAGAAGAAATCCCATGCACAATGGGAGTTCAGAATATGTGATTGTACTCCCTATCCTTTCACACTGAATTTCTACGAGCGAGCACGAAAGGGCCTATCAATTTTGCCGGGAGATATATTTTACTATACCTTCCAAGGTTATTTTCCGTACAACAATCGCCATGGGACCGACGACTTTACTTCACCTCTAAAGGAAGTTGTGTTACAGTTGCGCTCAAGAAAAATTTGTCGATCTCTGGAACTACCAGCCGTATTTATTTGCGAGACTACCAGGCTCGACATTACTGGGAGAAAAAAAGGTCAAATGGGACACTTGTTTGTATTAACTTTTTCGTTGTTTTAGTGTCCTTTTCACCGCTGAGGTGGGTACCATATGAAGCGTTACACCTGTATATGTGTCGTGTGTGTTTGTGTTGAAGATACTCAGTTCGACCACCGTATCGCGTTGTCTTCGTCGGAGAGAAGAAACTTCCCAACTGCCACCACGCAACAATCAAACACCTGGCGCGGTGCGGTGTTCATTTGTTCTTGAGCCCGCTCAGGGGGTGAGTGGGTGGCTTGTTTTGTTTACCGTCACAAGATGAAGCTCGCCTCTAGTTTATTGTATACTCCATTATGTTTTTGGACTGGATCACGCTACCATCCACCTAGGTGTGACGTCACAGGGATACAATTTTTCCTAGCACTTGAGAACAAGATGTTTGCTTTATAGTACAGAGAAATTATTGGATTAGTAAAAATTTCCTGACCTAGGATTTTGATGGATCTTGACGTTTTAGCTATGTGGATTTTGTACAAACTTGATATTTAAATGCCTATGGTCATATTTTAGCTCTAAAATTAAGGGTAGTTTACTGATGACCGATTTGTGAAAATTTAAACTACTTCGAAAATGGATATCCGGGATGTGTTTTACATTATAAATAACATTGCATTCTTGATCGCAAAGAAAAATTCATTTTTTAGGGTAATTTACTGATTAAAATGTATAGAAATAGAGGCTCTAATTTTTTTAAACAATTTATACAAATAATAAAATGTTATGTTTGTTCCAATCATTAATTTACCCTCTAAGTTTTCTTCAGAAAATATGTCATCAGTAAATTACCCTTTTATGTTTTCTTCATAAAAAATAAAATTACTAGCTTATTATGTTTATAGATTGTTTGAAATTTATATAAATAAACTGTAGCGCACCTCCTTAATTTACCCCAGAAACTAAGGTTGGTGTGCAACAATGTACAAGTAAAAAAAAAGGAACATAAATTTGCAGAGGAGCCGAAGGACTATACAAAACAAATGGGCCATAATGGTTCATTGTGTTCTGTCATCCCGAAGCCACTCAACAGATTTTCTTACGACAATAAAGAGTTAGATGAAATTCCCAGAGGTCAACATTACGACACAAAAAAAAGGCTTCAATATATTTGATTATTTTATTTATATATGAATAAGATATTAGGACATGGTCCCAAAAGGGAAAAAGAATATACATGAAAAAATTATTAGAATTAGTTAACAATCCAAAAATTTGCTATCCATTATAACGCCGATGCCTCAAATTTGATAACAATAGGTAAAGGCTGAAAAAGTCATTAAAATTTTGATATCACAATGTGTTGCCAAAAGTGAATAAAAATGTATATTGTAAACATTCAACAATGATTTAAGTTTTCAAAAAATATAAATTAGGCTTCTCAACTTGTATAGCCACAAAGATATAATATTAGAAAGTTAAAGTTTGGTAATTACATAAATTACCCAAAAGGGGATAAATATACATTAGACTCCTCAACTTGTATAGCCACAAAGATACAATATTAAAAAGGTCAAAGTTTGATAATTACATAAATTATCCAAAGGGGATAAATATATTTTAAACTTCTCAACTTGTATAGTAATAAAGATTTAATATTAGAAAGTTAAAGTTTGATAATTACATAAATTATCCAAAGGGGATAAATATATTTTAAACTTTTGATAATCCTTTAAGCTTTCCATCTGTCTCAAATGAATAGACGTCTCGTACAACAACAAAGAAAAGACTTTAAAGTATTAGTGTTTGGCAATAAATATTCCCAAGTCTAAGTTTTCTATCTATCTCAACAACAAAGAAAAACATTAAAGTATTAGAGTTTGACAATAAATGTTCTCAAGTCGAACAGACCACAAATTTTGCATTTAAAAAAGGTTATCATTTCTTTTCATTTCATAACAACAATTTACTGAACGCGACCCAAAGACGGTCTTTACGCTTTCCAAACAACCATAAAAAATTCTAAGTTCCATTTTAACTGATTTTTATATTTTTAAAAATAAAGTTTAGGCCGAAATAGAATTTTGGTATACATAGTCCAAAAGGGAATTTTTACCTTTTCTAATACTGAACACCTAGATGTGTTCTCGGAGTAAATCAAGACAAGAGTGACGTTCTTGAGCTCTCACGTCAATATATACGCTCGTTTACTCGCTCAGAGAGGGGATGAAAGGGGAAGCAAAAACAAAGGAAAAGACATCACATGACAGAGAGAGAGAGAACGACTCGATGGCACGGGAATGATGGAGAAGCACCTCGACCAAAAACTTTCCACAGAACATGAGTTTCTTTCTAGCACATACGTCACACATTTTCCCGGCATTCCCAGCGACGCCTGGTGCCACAAGCTTGACTCAGTTAGTCTAAGAACACAGTTTATTGTGCGCGGAGGTGTGATTGGAGACGTGATGCCACAACACAGTATAATCGGGCGGTGGTAAGCCTACACTTGTTTTGTTTCGTTCTTGTTTAGTTGTGAACTTAGTTTCTTCTTGTAGCTTAATAGTATTAAACGCTACAAATGTTTTACTTTATAAAAAAAACTTTGTTCCTAAATGGAATAAACAAGGTGGGCCAGAAAAAATTAACCAAACGTTAGTGTATGTTATGCAATTTTTTTTATTTGTTTTAAGAATAAGGCAACAGTGATTTTACTTGTACAGATGGAATTTGTTGTCACTAATAGTAGTCGTCATGTGCAACACGTTGCACACTCTTAATCATTGTTGCCCTGTTCTTAAATAAATAAAATAGTTCATACCATACACTGACATTCGGTTTTTTTTCTGACCTAACCTATATATAGTATATATGTGTGTGTGTGTGTGTGTGTGTGTGTGACTTTCCAATATAGAGGAAAATTATTTTTAACAAAATACACTTAGTACGCCCTTCCGGGGCTCGAACCAAAAACTCCCCTTCACTGGCAAACCAGAGCAATCAACGTTGATACCTTAAGTCACGTGCTCACCAATGCCAGTAAAATTTTGGCTACCGTAACGTGACAAATTAGGAATCCAAGCCTGCCATCAGAGTTGAGTGGACAGAGATATTAACTTTTAGTCACAGCATGGGGTCGAACTAGAAGTCACCTTACTCTGTTAATTAAAGAGTCCACGACCGATTAACCGGGATATAAGGTACAAGATTACGCTTGAGACACAGTTTATCAAATAGCGGTTTACCGCATTCTTCACCTGATAAAAGATTAATTCCGATCAGTTTGTAATTATTTTGAAATGAAAAATGTATCATTTACATTTTGTTAAAGAAATATCAAAAAACTGTTTCACTAGTCACAATTTGACTGTTTTAAATTATAATAGAAAAATCCGCACCACGATGCTAGGCATGGGTAGAGATGCATTACCTACGATGCGAGGCATGGGTAGAGATGCATTACCTACGATGCGAGGCATGGGTAGAGAATGCATTACCTAAGTTAGGCGTTATCCATGGGGTGGAACGGGCTTTTAACAGGCCATGTTCAGCAAATGAACTTGAGTACCGGGAAGAAAAAAAAAAATGGTAGATTAATGCATGTCTTTAAACGACAATCATTTAGGGTTTGGCATATTTTAGTCATCTTTCCAAAATTGAAATTTTTAGTTTAAGTGGTTCGGGAGATACAGGACTTAAAAAATGCTTATTTTGGGACTCACTCACTCATTCACTCACTCACTGATAATCGAAACCTCCTAGACCTAGAGGGTACTTCCAGTAAACAAAGAACTTTTAAAATTGTCGTAAAGATTTAAACCAAGAAATACGAAATGTCAACTTTTCAATATGCTTCCCAAAAAATGGGCGCTGAAAGGAGTTTCTAAATTTTTATCACACTCAAGTGGAATATCATTTTAAAACCCTTCGTAAAGAGATTTCACAACTGTTTGTTTTATTTTGATAGAACACATAATTTAAAAGTTATTATAGTGGGCGTTTATTCATTTACTACATAAGTTAGGTATCTACTTAAATCAACGTATTATTATATCTAATCTTAACAACAAGTATTGATATGCCACAAAAAAATTTAAACTCTCTTTATTTTCTTTTGTTCTCTAATATGACAAAACAGCTCAATAAAAAATCCGTTCCTGTATAACCCCAGACGTGAATTAGACGCGTGTAAGAAAATCACAATAGATTGAAGAGAGAAGAAGAAAAAATATTTATATACTTACTCTATGGACTATGGCATTAGAAACTCGAAAGTTCATTGCCGCACTTATAAAAGTACGTCAACTATCCCTATCTTAATCTAGTGCTATCCATTCCACCTCATTACACCCTATATCTTTCAGGTCCATTCTAATGTTAGCCTCCCATCTGCGTCTATATCTTCCCATTGGGTTTACCTGTCTGTAACCTGAGCATGGTTCTAGATTCTCCTATTCGTGCTGCATGTCCTGCCCACCCTCATCTACGAGACTTGATTATCCTAACAATGTCTTGTGACTAGTACAGGTTATTTAACTCATCATTATGTAACCTCTTACACTCCCCAGTAGCCTCATTCCTTTTTGGACCAAATATACTCCTAGGCGCCTTGTTTTCGAACACCCAAATATGTTTTCATCGTTTAGGGTCGAGAATATTATTTGGAGTAAACGCTGTTGATTTTAAATAACTCTTCTTTCGATTTTCAAACCAATCAATTTTTTTTTATTCTCCCAAAGGTTTATTTAAGAATTTTGTTGACCTTTTGAGCAAAGGGTGGGCTATTTACTCTATGAGAAAACAAACAAATTTCTCAGTAAAGTATAGAGGTGAGATATTTTTGGGTACAAGGGTTTCACAAGCCGATAAAGAAAGAGGTCCAAGGATGAATTTTTTTGTTTTGTTTGTTTGGGTTGTAATGAAGTTATTATCGGTGATCAGACACACTAGAGAGGCGCCTGAATGCGGGGAATTCTGCCACTTTCAACTAGCAGTTCAGTGTTCTTGCTCCGTCAGTTGATCTACCTGATGTGATTTATGTCTTGTTTTGGGGGGACCAGGGGGAAGGAGGGTTACAGCCAATTCAGGCTGAGCTCGAATACCCTTTGATTTCCCCCCTCAGACCTGCGCATCTTCCTTCCTACCTGTCTGGGCTCTCCACATATTTATCCTATTGGGGAAGTAATGAGGAAGGTAAAATTTAGATAAAGTGTACTCAAATTTGTGGAGAAGGACAATGTGAAACTTTTAAAAGAAAAAAAACACTCCGATTATAACCGGCCTGGATTCATAACCCGACCTCTCCGTCACCAGAAAAGACGAGACCGATGTATCTAACCACGTGCCCACCTGTGCGAGGGGGGCGGGGGGTGTATTTTTATTTAATGATTACAAAGCAATATATATTAAACTTTAAATAAACTAATGTCAAAATATGCTATCATAACTGGTTAATTACAACTAAAAATCACCCGCAGCGGTGGGCACGCGGGATGAGGCGTAAAGCTCGTTTCGTCTGGTTTAAAGGTGAGGGAGAGGTCAGGGTTCGAATTCCAACCGGGTGTTCTGAAGGTGTTTTTCCATAAATTGTTTTTCGTTCTCCATCTACATAGATGTGGGCACATTTCCTTTAAATTCTACCTTCTCCATCCCTTACAAATTAGTGTAAAAAAATGAGGATTGCTTGGACTAAATAAATCAACCAAACAGTTTGTATACTACATTGCCATCCACCACTATTGGTTATTGATACATATTCTATACACATGCCAAAAAAGGAGATTTATATTCACCAGCTGGTTTATATGAGAGCGCAAAAAGTAGAGTTAGTCAATATTAGGTTTCTGACTAACGGCTAGAGTTATTATTAATATTTTTAAATCATGATTATTTAGGCAAATAATTGTTTCACAATATGATCAATACCATGCTCATTGTCCTGGGTCTTAGGGAAATTTCAGTCTAGTTCAAATTACCACCAGGACACAGGAATCGGACCCTCATTTGTCCTCACGGGGCTGAGTTTGACCTCATTCTAGGCCCACTGATTCACAGAAAGATCTGGAGATTGAACCCTGGACCTTTGTAACAAGGAACTCTGACCACTATACTACAGAGGCGGTCAATGTATGGTGTATATGTTATTGTGAATGTGCAGAATTCGTTATTATTATTATTATTATTTATATGCCCGTCGACACAGAAACGTCATTAGGGCCATAAAAAGCGTTAAAAACAACGTAACATTCCCACAAGAGAAGGGAATAAAATAAGTATCACTTGCTGAAAGAAAGAAATGAAAATACTAGAATAAAAATGACAAACACAAAATATTAAAATTCGCATACAAATCTTAAAAATATATCTAAGTATGAAAAAAAAATCGTTTTGAGTTAATTTATAGGAGTGAAACTCAAATGGACCCTTAATATGATATGGAATGATGCATTTGCTAAAAAAAAAAAAAAAAAAAAGGGGGAANAACACGTTAAAGGGAGAAAACAAACATAATAAAGTGTACTAAGAAAGTTAAAACTAATCTTAATGTGAGATAATATCCAAATGAGCAACTCTATATGAGTGACTCAAATGGAACTCTGAATTATTTACTCTGAAAATTTCCGAAAGTAATGGTATATTAAACAAATAATATGATTTATCTACATTTACCGGTGATTTTATAAAATACCTAAACAATTTTAAATTTAGCACCGCGTCTTACTACCTGTTCGGGTTATACGCCTATGTACTAATTACACCAATGTCTTAGGAACTAGGAATGTTGAATTTAGAGGAAGTGAACCCGAATTTGCGTGGAGGGAGGGTGGAAAACCATTTAGGACAAACCACCCCAGTTCATCCAACCGAGATTCGAACCTCGATCTCCCCACCATCGGCAGTTTGGCTCAACACGAAACTAGCGTGTTAGCCAACTACGCCACCGAGGCGACTCATGAACTTATCAACGTAATCGCCCATTGTTTCTCCACTCTACTGGTTCAGTCTAGGAATTGAAAAAAAATTACTATTTCACATATTCTCCATATTTTACAAAATTGCCGGTGTGTTTACAAATTTCCATCAGCCACTGGTGAATATTAAAAAGTTAATAGTTAATAAGTCACTTCAAGATTAGGGTTGGTCAGGTTAGTGAAGGCTAGTTTATGTTAGATTAGCTATGGTTAGGCTTGATTAGTTTAGGTTAGTTTGGTTTTATGTTCTATACTTTTATCAACATACATTAGGTATTCTCGGTGGCGTAGTTAGCTAACGCGCTAATTTCGTGTTGAGCTAAACTGCCGAGGACGGGGAGATCAAGGTTAGAATCTCGGTCGGGTGAACTGGGGGTGGTTTTCCCTAAATGGTTTTACACTCTCCCTTCACGCAAATGCGGGCTCACTTCCTATAAATTCAACCTTCCCAATTCCTAACCCATTAGTGTATTTAGTACTTAAGCATATAACTCGAACGGGTAGTAAGACGCGGTGCTAAATAAATAAGTTCATGAGTCGATCAGGGCCCGTAAAGTTCGCTGACTCCTGCCTTAGAGCAAGCAACCACAGTGGCAGATGAAAATACAGCAGCTCCTCTCCACGTGGTCCCTGTTCATGAAACCCTATGTCAAGGCTGTATTCCCTCCTGTTGCCAATAATAACTGGGTTAGTAGTCAATACGCACCTGACTCCCCCGCTGGCCTAGTTTCCACCCTTCTTCCTGTCTGTACACGTCACGATTTGTTAACATAGCGTTTACACTCTTATCTGGCTCGTTACATGATTCTACCAGTATGGGAAGTTATTAAACTCTTCATAAAGAAGACCTTTTGAACCTACACGCTGTTTAAACAAAAAATAAAAAATAAACAGCCATTTTATTTTCTTACGAGACTCTCGGACCTTATATAAGATACACGTGTAACATGAACACACACAACAAACATGATAGAAATAAGAAAATATCTGGGATTATATTAAGGGGATGTTGAAGAAAAACATTTTATTTTTGATAAGTGGCAATATAATAAGCCTATCTATCTATCTATTATAATATATTAATAAATTGAAGGATTTATCTGTTTGTCAGGCTATTGAGCGATATCTACCACACGAAAAGTTCTGATATTTTAAAATAAATAGCCCCTGTGCAAGAACGTGTGCACCTCAAAGCAGGAATTTTAAAGTTTTTATTTGATTTTTATAAATTAATTAATTAAAAACTGAGCCGAAATAAATAAAATGAAGAGATATTTTTTTCTGTTTAAAGCAAAGGAAAGCCGCTGCCAGATACTTCTGCTGGTATATAATATACGTGTGATGTGTAATTTTAGATTACTTTTTTTTCTACATTGAGAATTTCATCATAATTAGCTATATTCTCATATATATAAATATATAAAGAGAATATAGAAAATTGTGTTAAAGGATATGCCTATATTAAATTTATAATATAATTTAATTTCATGTCTTGGGTCAGTAGCATTATAAATTATGCATGTGTGTGTGTGATATTTTTTATATAAAGTGACCATATAATACATATATTGTAAATGTATAATTTTTCATATTAAATATGTATATTGAAAAAAACTTTTAATTCAAAATGAAACATCACGCATTTATTATATAATGGTCACTTATAAAAAAATAAAATTTACATATATAATATATACATTATTTATAATATTACTGAATACTGATTCAAAATATGTAATTAAAATTATATTATAAATATTATATAAGCCCTCTAATGCAGTGTTTCCTAAACTTGAAGCAGTCGCGTCACTCACGTACCTCTTATAATTATTATAATAATAATAATAATAATAATAATAATAATATTTAGCACCGCGTCTTACTGCCCGTTCGGGCTATACGCTTAAGTACTAATTCCGCTAATTGGTAAGGAATTGGGAAGGTTGAAGTTAAAGAAAGTGAACCCGCATTTGCGTGGAGGGAGAGTGGAAAACCATTTAGGAAAAACCACTCCCAGTTCACCCGACTCCCCGTCCTCGGCTGTCGAGCTCAACACGACTAGCGCGTTAGCTAACTACGCTACCTCTTATAGATTTTCATCAATAAAATAAATAGTACGGTGCACTGCGCAGACTTTCTATCTGTTATCTTAAACATCTTAGACATGTACTAAAAACTCGTATAATTTATGAAACTAAATATAATAAATATTGTTACAGAAACACTCTACTAAAGACTATAAATGAAACATAATACACTCTTACAGAAACATTGAGTAAAGAGGAGCATCTCTGTCCACCAAAGAGCAGAACAATCAATTTAAATTTCTAAGTACTCCATTATATATATATATGCTTGTATCTCAGAAACTAATGGCTTTATAAACATATATTCCAAATACAAAATTTTTATGTTTAATAGTACAACAAGAAAAGTTATTTCGTAGTTAAATAGTTGCAGAGATAGGATCACAATTGAACATTTGTGCCTACGTAAAGTATCCTAAAAGTAATTTTCGTGTGAAAATGAGAGTTGCCATTTTGTTTGTAATGTTAAACAATGTCTAGATACTAAGTTTAATCAAAATCGTTAGCACGTATTTTGAGAAAATAGATTCATTCTCTTTTTACCCTTCAGTAAACTACCCTTAATTTTAGGGTCAGATATCTCATCATTCCAAAAACCCTTCGGGTAAACCCTATGAAAACCCTAGCTACCAGGTCTCAGCCTGATCGGATCTAGGATGAGACGGCATCACAAAAAACACTATTTCGGTTTCAGGGGGTCGTGAAACGTCAAGATTTATCATAATCTCGAGTTCGATTTTTTTTTTACAATCACAATACTCCTTTCTCCGAGGGGTCAAGAGAAATTAAAAAGATAGTATTTTAACTGTGAAAATATTCGACACATGATGTATTTTGGCATTTATATGTGCCCTCGAAATCAAAAAAGTGGGTCTTCCAATTATTGTGTTCGTACCTGGGGCTGTACTCGAAAGGTTTGACGAGTTTCGTTTAGGTTTGATATTTAGATGTTGCACAGTCAAACCTCGAGGCCAAATTGAGATTTTTATTTTAGCCTTAAATTTAAGGAGAGTGTACAGATGACAGATTTTTTTAAAACAACCTTTTATTTAAAATAGATATCTAGGGAGTGTTTTACTCTCTAAGAAAAAGGGTTGAGCTTAAGGCTTTAGGCTTTTTATTTAGAGCTACGTGTTATGCTACCTTTTCAGCTTATACGCTAACTCGCTTTGCCCCCCCCCTTCCCACCCCCAGTGAGTTTTCTTTGTAAGTGGATGTAAACTAATGTAATTCCAGCGTTGTTTTGAAATTAAAAAATGTGTGGAAAATGTGCAAAATTTACCTAAAAATACCTAAAATCAAAAAATCTAGCTCTATCTAAGGAATAACCGATGGAGATACGACAAAAAGTAATAGGACCAAACTTGTGTGTCTTACCAAATCCGTAGCTGCTGGTGCAATCCGTTTTTTTGATAGATCTTACCGTTTAGCCACAAAAGACCTCCAAAGAAAGGTCCGCACCGACTTTAAAGTTCCTCCACCGTTTGGAATTTTTTTCGAGTGTTAAAAATTAGATTTTTTAAAATTTTTAGGAATTTTCCCGTCGGTTACAGGCTAGAAGCTATAAGTTTGCCAAATCTCAAGTTTCTAGCTCATCTGGAAGTGGGTAAACATTAATGTCAACTGAGTGAGTGAGTGAGTCAGCCATGTGGCTTTATAGTAGTATAATGTGTTAGGGATGAGGAATGTTGAATTTTGAGGAAGTGTACTCGCGTTTGCAGGAACACAATGCATGCAGACAAAGCGTCAAGCTCGTATATTCTAATTTTCCGGTAATAGGGAGTTCGAGGTTTGAGTCTCAACCAGGTCTACAGAGAATGATTTTTGTTCCTAAATGATTTTACACTCTCCCCCTCCTCTCCCCCACGTAAATGCGGGTACATTTCTTCTAAATTTTACCTATATATTTTTACCCTATACGAATAATTAAATGAAGATAGCCCTGGGTAGTAGTAAGACAAAAGAAAATGACGAGGATTCAAACCCCAACTTTCATGTCAACAGAAACCAAGTATAATGTGAGTCGAACCTCTTTAACCGCTTGGACACCACTGCAAGATTATATTACGTGTGTGAAAACATAGAAGGGATTATTGAGATGGTAAAGAAAAAAACTTTCAATTTGTTTTAACTATTACGTAACTTAATGTCTGATCAGGTTATCTATAAACATAAACTAATTTAAGGATATACAACAAGGAGGTTAAATTTTAATGAACTGCACAGTCATTATCCTGAAGAGAGGGTTGGAAACTACATTATAATCCTCAATGGCGGAAACAATCTCAATTGCACGCGGATAGGATTCGAACCTCATACCGATCTTTCGTGTGAATGCTGAGCTTGGCAGTCAAGCTTGATGGGGCTGACCCAGTCATGTAAATTTTGGTAGAAGGAAAGTTTTAGAATAAAAAAAAACTATTTTGAATTTAACAGTGATAACATTTAATATAATTTTTATTAGTGATATTCTATAGGTACTAATAATATCTATCAAAAGTGACAGCTGTAGATCACATGACTTGACGTATGTATGCGTTAAAGTTGATCTAATAACTTTTCTAGCTGTCTGAAAAAGAAAATATTCCTTTTTTTTTCAGGAAGAACTTTATCATTCGTATGCTCAAGTGTGTTACGCATAGTAGAGGAGAGTGGGGGAATAATGCGCAGCGTGTAATCATGCGCACCAAGGTTTTTCATATTCCGCGGAAATATTAGTGACTCCGACTGGTGCTGCGCTCTTGTTTTTGTTATGCACAACAATGACGTACAACGATAGTTCCGCCATTTCCTTTGTCAAGCGCGTGGGAGCTGGATTACATAAACACCGTTGTGTCTTGAAATTTTAGTTCTTCACGAAATAACAAGGTGAGTCTACAGTTTTCATTTAATTATTTTGATCTAATTGTATTCTTAAATTGTAGCATTTACTGTGTTTTTACATGTATTCATTTTTATTGTATACATTGCTGGTGTCCCTGTTACAAAGATGTTTTGTTTTGAAACCGCTATGGGGTAATGATGCGCAGTAACGGTGTAGGTGCGCACAGTTCCCCCTCGAAGGATACATGGGAAGTGCGCATTCTTCCATACACAGTTAAATGCGAAGCGATATTAATGCCAAACTGACCCGTGTTTGTTCTCAGATGCCGAGAAATTACATTCGGAAAACTCAGATCAACTCTTACACACCAGAAAATTTACAAAATGCAATAGATGCAATAAAAAACAATGGGTGGAGAATAAGGGACGTTGGGAGAAGTTTCAACATACCAAAGTCAACTCTAAGGGGAAAAAAACTTCTAGAAAATCGGCCTGTTCCTCCTCGTCTAGGTCATAAAGGCGTATTCTCAAAAGAAGTTTAGACATAATTAAGGGACTATATTCTGACACTTGCTCAATTATTTTATGGCTGAACACTCAGAGTACTAAGGCGGTTATCATTTAGGTTCGCTGAAGCAAATAATATCCCTAATAGTTTTAATAAACAGAAAGGTTTAGCTGGCAAGGATTGGCTTTATGGCTTCTTAAAGCGAAATGCTGAGGTAAAACTTAGACAACCTGAAGGAACAAGCTTGAACAGGATTGCTGCTTTTAATTCTGAAGAAACGGAGCTATTCTATTCTAATCTTTAAAAAGTTATGGAGGCAGTCAAATTTGAACAAAATAGGATATTTAATGTGAACGAAACAAGCATAACAACAGTACAAAAAATATACCCTAAAGTGTACGGCCTGAAAGGGGACAAAAAGGTTGGTGCTGCTATTTCTGCTGAGCGAGGGCGAACCATTATAGCCGTTTTCTCAATGAATGCTGTTGGAAACTACATTCCACCTGTGTTAATCTATACCAGAAAACGAATGACTACTACGATTCAGAAAAATGGGCCTATTGGTGCTTCCTACAAGTGTTCAAAGAACGGATGAATGGATTCTAAACTTTTCCTTGACTGGTTATCTCACTTCGTAAAACATGCAAAGTCCACTGCAACTGATCCTATTCTTCTAGTTCTAGATAATTATTCCAGCCATATTTCGATTGGGACATATAATTTCTGTAAAACAAATTCGTATGGTGTCCCTTCCACCCCACACACCCCATTATCTTCAGCCTCTAGATTTAACTTTCTTTAGTCCTCTGAAGGGTGCACTTTACAGGTAATATGACCGTTACCTATCCACTACAGACCATAAAAAACTTACCGAATATGACATAGCAAAGCTTTTAAATAAAGCTTTCATGAAAATCGCCACCATGGAGAAGGCAGTTTCAGGTTTTCGATCTGCTGGAATATTTCCACTCAACCCTGATAAATTTAACAAAGAAGATTTTGATCCTGCTAGCGAAGTAAGACAGTTCACAGTTTGTAATGTTACTAAATTGGTTTAGTTTTATTGATTCTTTTAGCATAGCTGCTATAAACATGCACATGCACATGCACATGCACATGACATCAATACATCATTAGATTTAAACTTCACAACTTCCCAGTTCACTGCTCACAAACACAATGATAATCCAACATCTGTTTTACCATGTCATGGATTACAGATATCAAGGTACTAAAAGTTAAGGTCCAATCACTGAACATTCCACAGTTGAAGCTTCTCCTGAATCCGTAACTCCTATTTCTGCACGGGTTTCTGACCCCGAACGCCAACATACTTCCATCGATCAAGCCAGACCACAGAAAGATTGTGGGACCGATGGACATCCATATGCACAGCCTGTTCAAGATCCTGGACCATCAACATATAAAACTAATTTGTTTTTCGCTATTTCACCAATTCCAAAAACGTAGGGCTAGGAAGAAAGTTATGTAGAAAACAACACTCGAAAATACTAACCAGCACACCAGTGAAACGAAAATTATGAGTAGCTCAAGGTGAGAAAAGAATTAAGGAAGAAAAAAAAATCTGAGATTAGAAATACATCTGAAAATATGGTGCGAAGTTGATTCGACCAATCATCACAATACAAGAAGCGTAAAGGAAAAAATAAAATAAAGAAGCAACCAACATCCGAGTCATCCGAAGTAGACGGTTCCACACTTAGTGATGACGAAATGGACGACGTGGTCCTAGCGAAACCTGGCAAACAACCTAATGAATTGTGTTGGAAGAGACAAGGAATTGTGGTACAGGTGTGTTTCGTGTTCATCTTGGAATCATGCGGAGTGCACTGGTGTTGATACCCCAAACGATTAATGTGTGCGATTTTTGTACAAAATGAAACTGGAAAAACTGGCCAAAATAATATTTTGGTAAATTAGCCACTATTTTTCTATATTTCAATTTTCTTTCATAAAAATAAATGTACCTTTAAATTATAAAATACATATATAGATTGAGCTGTTTATGCATCTATCACCTTACCTTGTTTTCAATGTGGTTTCCAAACATTAATTCTACTGCGCACCATTGCCCTACCTCTGCGCATAATTACCCCAGAGGGTGGGGAAACGTGCGCAAATACGTTCCTATGCTTTTTTCAATATTATTCGATGTATAGTTAGCAATCAAATATGTTTTTACCAAATGAAAGTAGAATAGCCAAGTTTCTCTTGCATGTAGTTACATTTGTGATATATATATATATTAGTAGCATCACTACATAAATGCATCTCGCTTGGGTGCGCACCATTCCCCCACTTTCCCTTAATAGTTACAAATTTGATATATTTTGAATATGCCCTCCTCCAAGGCGACCGAACTTGATGTCATTTCTCTCCCGGTCAGTAATGCCATAAAAACATAGTTAAAAATATAATATTATTATATTTATGATTTTTTTTACCTGGTTGGCAACAGCGCTATACTTATCAAATATAAATTTCTTTTAAATTTTAGAAGTTTACTAACGACTGTACAATGTCACGATTATGATTTTTTTTTCACCCCTTTAACTTATAGATTTATCCCCTCCCCACGTTCCACTATTTGGTTTGATTGCGGTCCCGAGCTGTGGGTTGATTACAGGGCTGCTGCCACATTATCCACGCGGCTAAATAAACACCAGACCACTTTCCCAACTGATCCGGAAAACTGATCGTTGGGTAGTTACAAGGGTTCGGGAAGAGAGGGGTCGTTTCACAAACTTCGGTTTCGTCGACTGCAACTTTTCTCTGCAAAGGGCTATAATTTCAAAAACTTGTTCTACTCATCAGTGTAGTAGTAGCCCTCTTCAAATGCGGACATGAAATATTTGTCGAAGACATTATTGAGAATAGATTTCTTAATCAGTTTAGAGAATGCTGGTATTATAATATATATGTATATACATATTACCAGTGTGTATACCATAAGTATATATGTGGATATATACATAAATATATAGATTGATTAGACTTATTTTACAAATTGTAGGTTATTACAGATTATTATTGACCAAATGTAGCAAGGTATTATTTAAACTTGCCCGTTTGGCATTTCGTATGTCTGTTCCACAATTGAAGAGAGTGACTTATTTATTTTCAAAGTGCCAAAAAGTTCAAATTGAGTTATCATCAAAAACTATTTTTCAAGAAAAATTTAGATTTTTCTTTGATATTTATTATATATTGTTAATTAAGAATATACATTTTTACACCATCACATTAACTAATATAAATTTCTGACTAAAACTATACTTAAAAAAAACAAGCAAAGTTAAAAATAATGGAAACACTTTTTATCCAAACAGTCATGTCAACAAAAACGCTCTATGTGCCATTGATGTAAATGAAGTCATCCATACGTATTCAAAATATGAACTTTTAAAATAGATTTTATAAATAAAAGTATAATTAGTCCTTTAACTTAGCACTATGGAAAATAGCCAAAGCAACTAAAAACAATTAAAATGATAAGAAATCACTTCCTTAATTAATAATTTTCAATCAATGCCTCTCTTCACGTTTAGTTCCCCGTCCCTTACAAGTGTTTTAATTATCTGGGTCGGTGTAAATAACTTTTTACTTCTTTAGATAGGGATGAGATTAACCTTTTTCTTCTCTTTGAGTTATTCTTGATTGAGAGATTAATGGTTTGAGCTCTGTTTCCTTGATTGATTCAAGATTTGCACCTCTCGCCAAATCTCCAAGTCACCCAAACCTCTTCGGGTCTTAGCGAGAGTTTGATTTCTTTTTTCTATATTGATACAGTGAACTTTCGACACATTTAATGACTTTGTGTCTATGAACCTGCCAGCTACAGACTGTAAATCATAAAAGTCTTCTCGATTCTTTTGAGTAAATAGAAACGTTTTTTTTAATATCAAGGAGGGATTATTAGTTGCTTTAGGTCTTCAGATGATACCATTAGCTTAGCGACTCGTTTTATCTTTTCTGTGTGTGCAAAGCCACAATCACAAGACATAAAAGAGTCTACACTGACTAGGAGCTTGTGGTTGATTTCAATGAAAATACCCTTTATGACAAGGTAGACCCAAAAGAAAATAAGAACTCTGTTTTTATTTTGACCACAGTAGTTGTCACTCCATATATTAAGGATTTTCTTGTTTGTAATACCGTTCCACAACACTTTCAGGACACATGAAGCAATTTTATTTGCTCCTCTACCGGTTATTCCTTGATGCCATACATATATATACGCATTGTTATTATCACTAATATGAATAGCAAAATTAAAATTTGATAGCTGCCGAGAGTAAAAATCTGAGAATGAGTTTTAGAGCAGGTGTGAAAAAGACTTGTTGTAAATCCATAAAAGCAGTGCATTCTTCACTAAGAGGTAATTGGGATTCTTGCTCATCTTTCTTCAATGCAGTAATAACCTGTTCATCGTCGGTGGTGCAGTTCTAGTTATATTTTATAAAAAAAAATATTCTAACCTGGACGTTCTGCTTGACCCAACTTTAATATTAGCTGTGTACATATCATATGTACCACGAGTGTCTGTTCGGGGACGTCAAAAACGCAATTTCGGAAAGTTTTTATTGAACACCTTTCTGTAGTAACAATAAGAAACATTGGTGTTTGAATAACGGTCTTTAAAAGTGAAGAAAATACAGTTCAAAGTATCACATGTCATCTAGGGCAATTACTCTTAACCGGGAGCCACGAAAGTGCTAGCTGCTCGCTGTCAATTCGACAGAAACTCGTTAACTATTTATTATGTTCTGTTACCTACAAATCTTTATTTTATCTTTATTTTAAAAGAAAAAAAACATTTAAGGGGCGGCATTTCCAAGACTTGCATCATATTGAGAAAATCAACCGCACAGCCCTGCCTACCTGGGGTTGTGATGGAATGATCTTGGTGTATCATGGTCAGATGCTTAGTTACAGAAGTTAGGCTGAGTACGGGGTTATTTCATTTAACAAAAAAAGACCGAAAAGTTGAGCCGCAGGGGTGACGCACGTCCACCTTTGAGAAAAACACTTTGCGAACTAAAGGAAAAGACGCGCGCAAAAACATAAGAGCAAAATGTACCGACCTTAAAAAAATAAATTAATGAAAAAAGGCGGTAGACAGAAAAATGTGATGGTTGTATAAAATAATAATGAATTAATACAGAAGAAATATTTAATTATGTAAACAGTAATGAAATTTATATTAAAATAACCTTGAACCTTGTTCAGGGTATTGACTGGCAAACTTTATGGTAAGAGATCATTGGAAAGACCTAGACGTAGATGGGAGGATAACATTAGAATGGACCTGAAAGAGGCAGGGTATAATGAGGTGGACTGGATAGAACTTGCTCTAAATAGGGTTAGATGGCGTACTTATGTGGGTGAAGCAATGTGTTTTCGAGTTCCTAATGACATAAAGTCTTACTACCTGTTCGGGCTATAATTTAGAGGTCGTATGGGTGCATTTCCTTGACAGAGTGGGAAACCATTTAGGAAAAACCACCCTAAGTAGAATTACAAAAACCATGGCCTTTTCTCGCGTCCTCTTTCACCCTACCTTAACACGTGCTCCTTTCCTTCCCACCTTAACACGTGCTCTTTTCCTTCCCACCTTAACACGTGCTCCTTTCCTTCCCACCTTAACACGTGCTCCTTTCCTTCCCACCTTAACACGTGCTC
>CABFWB010006813.1:6892-29779 GCA_902151455.1 Timema bartmani
TAAAGTTGTTAGTGCTTAATCTAAGAATGAGGTTAGTAAAGACTCTTGTCCTGAGAGTGGAAAAAACAACCTGTCAACTATAGGGCTTTTAAGTTTTAACTATTTGAGACAGGCAAATTATTTAGATGGTAGACCCTGCTAGTTGATAGTTGAGGTTTTTGTTAAGTCATTTTGCATAGAATAATTTATGTTATTATGATATTAAAGCACTAAATTTTTAATAAAATAATCTAATGAAATAGATGAATAGGATGGTTTAGAGAAAGTGCACCCTTATTAGCATGAGTAGAAGAACACCTTCACTGCATTTAGCTGAGATTCGAGTCTTGGCCTCCTCGAGCCCATTGTAAACCTGATGACCTGCATTGTGTAAACACCAGCTTGGGTTCTTAGAAATGTTAGCTGATTAGGAAGTGACAGTTACAATAAAAATAATCTGTATTTAAAAAATTAACAAAGAACAAAACAAGGTATATATTTAATTGCTCTGTGCTTATGTACAAATTTGGGTAAAGCATATGTCATTTTAGATTTGAGTACAAAATGTCCTCTGGATTACCATAGAAAGTTATAGACAATTCAAATAGTTTTAAAAAATTCATCTCAAATAACTGTACATACAATATTAAAAAAAAAAAAAAGTAGGCTATTACATTGCGCTAAGAGGGAATCAACTTTGTACAAAATTATGAATATAAGGAACACATTTAAATTGTTGTATGCAATTGAAATTTGAAAGATATAAACATCTTTTGGTCAATTAGTCAAGATAAATAAGTTGATGGAGTGGAAAATAAATATTTGAAAACAAGTATATACAAATTATGAAAAATCTTTGGAAAATTATACATGTACAATGGTTCAGTTTATTATGATTTCTATACAAATTCAAAGATAAGAAGAGAAGCTATGTTACTATAAAGTTAAAATTTATTTTGAAGAATATTATAAAAGAAGTGTTTAATAGTTTGACAAAAAAAAATAAAAAAAATTGTGGGTTGTTGGCTAGAAAGTTTTAGCAAAAGACAATAGGATAAGATAATATTTCTAAAATTTAAGTATGAAAACATATTAAAATTATAGAAATATTATTTTATCCTATTGTCTTTTGGTAAAACTTTCTAGCCATTAACCTAAAATTTTTTCTTTGTCAAACTATTTAACACTTTTTTATAATATTCTTCAAAATAAATTTTAACTTTATAGTAACATAGCTTCTCTTCTTATCTTTGAATTTGTATGGAAATCATAATAAACTGAACCATTGTACATGTATAATTTACCAAAGATTTTTTATAATTTATTAATGGACTTGATAACTCATAATCAATTTTGACTCTTATTTTAATAAATTTATTTTCCACTCCATAAACTTATTTATCTTGACTAATTGACCAAAAGATGTTTATATCTATAAAATTTCAATTGCATATAACAATTTAAATGTATTCCTTATATTAATAGTTTACATATTTCTCCTTACTACAATAATAATGAATATCACTAAAATTTTGTACAAACTGCTTGAACTATCCGTTTCTCCTTTTCTAATTTGTCAGAGTAAATCATGTCAGCATACATAATGTTGAAAACTTTATTTAAGTCTTTAACATGAAAACATGTTTGTTATATGCTTATACTAGATTTTAAATATTGCAACATAGCAACTACAATATAAAAATTATTTCATCTTGCCTTGATATTTATAACCAAATCAACATTTATAAAATTATTTACAGCACCTACCATATGTCATGAATCAACTTTCACACAATGAGTTTTAAAATACTTGTTTTAATTAGCAAACAACACATTTATTTTGATCATTTATTAACATGACTTCATCTTCTTACTCTCTCTGGACTAATGATTCACCTTGCATCAAGTCAGTCAATGAATCACACTCTAGCAAGGAGAGAAGATTAAGCCAACTTAAAAATAAGTGTATGTAACAATGAATAAAAGGCACTAATGGCTAGATTCAATCATTGTGAAAAGTTGAACAAAGCATCAACACTTACCAGAAAAAATACAAGTGTACATAATTACATCCACACACAAAACAAAAGTAAATTTAAAAGCAAATCAGCGACATTCAATGATTGGGTCCAATGTGTCTTGGAGTTATTTTTGTTTTCCAAAGTGTTTTTTTTTGTACAAACTTCATATGCATCTTTCATTTTATTTTATAATATAATAAAGCAAATAACTAAAAACTGTTCATATTATATCATGGGAAAAAAATGGCACCAAGTAGCTGGATATAATAAACATTTAGAGGAGGCTAAAAGGCCCTAAAGTTCACAACCAAACATACCACAGTAATTTTCAGGGCACCAAAGGCCCTATCTTCAATTTAAAGCAAAAAACCCACAAAAAACTGACAAAGATAAGATAAGAAAATGAAAAAAAAAGGAAAACAACAACAAAGATAGGTAATGGAAGAGAGATAATGAAAAGTAGACAGTGGCATCAAAATGATGTAGACTTGATGTGCCCCCAAAATTAATGGGATTTGTTTTAAATGTGACCTTTTGGATTTAGATTGTCTGATGTGTAGGCCTTACCCTTCTATTCTTTCAATGTTTATTGATACAATATGTTATGACCCTTGATAAAACTATATAAAATCCCGACAATAATTGAAACATTTAAAAATGGGAAATAAATATTATTTACCCACGTAGGAAGGTTTTTTTTTTTTGCATAAGACATGACAAAACACAAGACTAATGCTAAACGTGGAATAGATTAGTCAAACATGCCCTGAAAAATTTAGGGCCTACATGTTTTAACATGTTAGTGTTCTACAAATACACAAAAACAAGTGTTTTAATGTGTTTGTATTCTACAAGCCTTTTAACTATGATTTAGTACAATGCACTATTCATGTGAATAAAGTTTTAAAATTTGATTTTTAAATGGTCATGGTGACATTGCCCATATTGGTATTTTTATCAAGAAACTAAGACTTTATTGCACTATTTCAAATCTGTGCACAGTTAAGTTTTTAATTGAAAGAAACCATAAAAGTTTGATTGTTTAATTCATAGGTATTGGTGAAGTTCTAATACTAGTCAAAATTTGTACATTGTATTGTTACAAATTTGGCAAGAGCATCACATGACCAAGACAGAATAAAAAATTAATGTAAAGTTGGGTAAACTTTTATAAAAAACAGTCAACAATTATACTTTAGTTTTAATAAAAGACTCAAATAATGGTTGAAAATGATAACTATAATAGACTTTCCATTTTATAAGAATATTTTAATTTAAACATGTTAATGACAACATTAAATAAACATAAAAAGGCAACATGAATATGGACACAAATAGGATGTAAGACTCCCAAGGAAGATACTTGAAAGAAGAGTGAATAAAACCCGGCCAAGAAATCAAGAGATGGAAAGGTATGGTTTTTAAAGGTTTGTAGGCACTTTTCAAATTTGAGTGGATGATAAAAAAATTAATTTGGTTTCACACAAATTTCAATCAATAATCCAAACCTAACAAATGTAGGTACACGACGTGTTTACTTCTTTGAAAGAGCAATGAGATTCAACTTGGTGTCTAGTTAATATTACACTATGATTTGGGCAGGCATATAAATTAACAATTTGCAAAATTTGAAGTATTAAAAAATATTCAAATTTTGTTGGCAATATGTTATTTTGATAAACAAGTGTAAAACCATATTTATTTTAACATTAATCTTATTTCCAAATATAACCAACCCGACCAACTCTAATTAGATAACTAGAGTGATTTAAATAAAACAAACTTGTATTATTAATTTACTTAAAAGTGTTAATTTTGTTGTTTAAGATGTAATAGACATGGCAAACAAAATATTTGTCAGTGGCACCAAGCCTTATGAAACTTTTTTTTTAATTAAAATTTAAATGTTTTTACCTAAACTAACATTGTACATTTAGATTTGAGGATCCAAAATTGGATTCGAGATTCGAAAGAAAATTTAATATTTGGATTCGATTCATCTCTGGTTTTAAATTTAAACTTTTGGATCTGGATAAGTAATTCCTTCTATCTCCTTTTCAATGTCTATTGAATCAAGTAATTTGTTGCAATATTTTGATATATTAACTTATTAAGCATAGTCTGATGTTTTTTGACTGCATGATTCTTTAAGAAGGCAAATAAAAAATGATAAAACTTATTTTTGTACTAATACAGTATGCCATTTGTTATAGATAGTATAAATAAAGTAAATATATAATGGCAAATGAAAGGTTATGAAAAAATTGGTGAATAAAACAGAAAGTAGATTAGAACAGATTGAAAACATTTGTGATCCTAAATTTGCCTGGATTTTCGGTATTCACTCATGCCTATTGAATACACTTAGTTCTGTACACAACCCTTACTTAACAACATAATATAATAGCATATTAAAACCAGTGGTTCCTATGAGTTTCATTATATCCGAGTTAACAGTGCGGCATGCCTTTAAAAAATTTTTTTTTACTTTTTTCATTTTTTACAATGTTTATCATTACAAGATCTATCCAACCAATCAACTAACCAACCTTTATTTTAAAGTTGTGCTTTAATTAAATGCTTTCATGATAAATATCGTAGTAAATATTAGTCTTGTTCCAATAATCATTTATTCACAAAAGTTAATCCCCATAGAAAGAAACTTAGTTGGCGATTTAGTTTAATAATGAAATAATTTGAAGATTAAAATAGCACTTTTATCTAACAATAAGTAGTAACAAGTCTGTTAGTCGGCATTATTAGCATGACCCAAACATTTAATTAACGCCAGGCTTCAATATCAAACACGAATTTTCTTTAAATGCAGAGTTAAAACATAGAATTGTTGTGTATTAATATATTTTTTTTAAATAAAATTAATGATTGCTTAATGGCTTGGAAATATATAACAAGACAGTGTAGAAACACTGTACATTATTGTAACGTAAGTGATAGTGAAGGAAGTCAACCTGAAAATAGTTTAGGCCTACTGAGGAACAAACACACTTTTCTTTAATTCATTCTTACACTTTTCACACTTCCAAATTTTTTTCACTTTCACAGTTATGTATCAATTTGGCAATACTGCTAGTGTTCAGTTACTTTTCAAGTTTTTCAAGCATGTAGCCCCATATAGTTTATTTTTTATGTGTTATTTATGTCTCTTTATATATAACAAGGAATATTTCTGAAAATTCTGAGACAATGTAGGCCCACCAGGTGCCCAAGTCGGACCAGACCAAGGGCAAGGTGAGACCTTATAGGGTGTGGTTAGCCAAAAAAAAAAGTTTTTTAGGGACCTGGGGACCAATCCCTGTCAAATGTCTAGAATATATTTACAGTAGAAGCTATTTAGAGTGGCCTTCCCATGGAAATTTTTTGAAAATTGAGTGACTCTAAAATCAATTTGGAATGTCCTCGCCTGGCAAATCTTTGAAAATTAAATGTCTCTTGTAGCTATTTAGAGTGGTCTTCTCCCAACAAATATTTGGAAAATTGGATGCTTCTAAAAGTTATTCAGAGTTTGATACAAAGCCATCTTTGAGCTTCATGTTCAAGAATATCACAGAGGAGTGAGATAAATCTAATGGTGTTGGGGTGGTGGAATTTATTTCAAGGGAGGAAGGAGTTTAATCCTGTTGGGGGGAGTTCTTTCCAGGAGGAGGATGCCCTCCTCCTCCATGTTTCTACACCAATTATTGTCGATGGTTTATACTTTTTTTTTTAACTTTGCTGTCACTTCTACAAAAGAAAAGCAAAGTACAATGTAACTTAATTGAACAGTGAAATGTTACACACATGATGAATATTTAGATTGAACTTGATTTACTGTCCGAATCTCTTTGTGTGTCAAATTCAGTTTCAGTACAAAAATAATCAACAGTGTGCCAAATTTCCGGACACTTCAAAATGAAGGACAAGACTAGGCCAAACTAATTATATAGTTGAGACAAATGCTAGTAGGGTCTTCGGTAGGAAACCCCATCTAGTGGGTTGGTTATGTACCGTTCTTTAGAATTAATAGGTATTTTATCGCTTGGAGCTCATATTTTATTTTGTATTTTTTTCATCTTATACGTTATTTTTAAATTTGTGAATTTGGGTCTCGAGCCGAGGCCCAGTACCATGGAACCAATAGTCCTCCCCCCTTATGGCGGGCCTGAGACAATGTGTAACTGTGAAGGGGAAAAGAAGTTGGAGGTGTGAAAAGTGTAAAAATAAATTAAGATAGAGTGTGTGTTTATTCCTCTAGTCCACCCTAACTATTCTTTCATGTTGGCTTTCTTCATTATCACTTAATTTGAATTTTTTTTGTTAATTATACATGGCATAAATTTTTAGAAAACCACACAATTATTACAACAAAAAGTTTTAGTTTGCTAATTCACTTTTACAAAACTTTATAAATAATAAACCTCAGATATATTCAAATATGAATTTCCCTCTGTTAATTTAGGTTAATTTAAATGTGAATTGTTTTACAAGTGGAAAAACATTTTTTGCAATAAAATTACATATAATTATTTAAATTGTGCATTAAGAGAACATTGGCAAGTTTCTAGAACAGAGAAATGGCAATGTTTGGTATGATATCACTATATTGGACCCATATCCACCATAGTGGTGTAGACAAATGGAAATGATTCTTGATATTATATTATTATTACTCTGTGGGGCAAGATCAGAAATGGATTGACTTAATTTGGCAACTTATAAATAGAGATAACATTTGTGTAGCTATAATATGGGTAAATTCAAGTAGTTTCATAATTGAAAGTCATGAAGTCAGATATGAGATTCATATTTTTTTAAATAGGAGTTGTCAATTTCCCCTTACAAGAAAATATATTTCTTTAAGGAAAACCTCTTTTTGCTTTTTGAAGCAGAAGATAAGTGGAAGACATTTCACAATCTACACTTTTGCCACTGAACAAGAAAGTATGTCTCTTAAAAATACTACTTATATTTCAAGTTAGGCTTCATTTTATCAGAACTAATCAGGAGGGAATGTGAACTGTAGAACGCAACACAACTTTCTAAAGAAGAAAACCAAAATCAAACAAAAGGGAAAAAATAGAAATAAAGAGTGACAGAACACAAATGTATAGTCTGTTCACTTTTGTGGTAAAAAAATGTATACATTAACCCATTCGCTGACAATGACGAGTGCCACTCGCCACAGATTATCAGTACAATAGGGATTTTGACGAGCGTGACTCGCACCGTATGTCCGTCCACTGACTTTGACGTTTCTATCTCGCTGTGTTATTTCAATACAATAATATTGTTTCATAGTAGTTCTATGAATGTCCAACAGATGTCAGAGAAATCCATTGCCTTCTAGATATGGTTTTATTTTTCTCTAATAGATGTCTAACTTTTTTATACACGAGTTATACATTTTATATAATAGTGGTTTCTAATCTAGTGAATGTTATAAAGTGTTTATGGTACTTGTTTACAACGCATCGAAAATTGGAATTTTTGAAAAAACATCCAAAATAATGGGTAATTATTATTTTTTCTATTTTGTAACAGGTTTTTACATTATAATTTAAAATAAAAAAAATAGTCATTTTTGAAAAAAAAAATTCATCGATAAATTGGTCGGCTAATGGGTTAAATGAGGTAAAGGGCAGGGGGATTCCTCTTAGTTAACACACTTTTTTACATACAATTATTTACTTACCTCAAAAGTTAGAGGTATTTTCCTTGACTATCGATCTCACCACATATATGTAGTTGTAGCCACTACTGGGCAGTAAAAACAAGTCCTTAAAACACTTGAGCTTTTTAAATGTTTACTTGTGGTATGGATCCCCATAATTGCAGGAAAAGACCAAGAGACCATCTCCTGGATAGTTAATTTATCACTTAACTCAATGTGAATTCATATTAAAGCAAAAAATGCTATAATTAAAAAGTGTTTTTTCAAACAAAGCACTAAGTTAAAGCAAGCAAAATTAGAATTTGATAAAAAAGATTATACCAGTGTGGGAAACTTACTTTTGTGCTTATCATGTTTTTTATTATTTGATCAGGGATTTATATGTAAAATGGAGATTTAAATTCGACCCATCTCTACTCTAATGATCAGTAGGGTTGTTTATGTATATGGATTACTATTAATGATGACATTGCAAGCAGGGTAATGTGAGACATATTGTTTAGTGTTAGTAACTTTGGTATGTTAGTGCCCCTATAACAAAAATAAAAGGCCTCAGTTGGCCGTGACTGTATGCAGTTCTATACCCCCACAAGGAGGTATCTATGACTCAAACAACCAGTCGCATGGCATCTTGGGCATCTTGGAGGCAGGCCAGGGCAAATATCCTGTGGTCTTGAACACCCAGTAGTCGTAAGAGACCTTGGACACCAGCAGCAGGAGCAAGGCCACCTGGCCTGCTATGATGTAGTAGATGTAGTCTGTCCACACTCGTTGTGTCATACATACCAGGTTCTTGTCCAGGTCAATTACCTGTGAGAGCACACAATCATGAGCATGTTGAGTGATTTCATTTGTGGTGTTATCAAATAATAAAACTTGCGTGAAACACAAATTTACTATATTCTTTATCTAATGGATATTGAGCTTTGGAATCTCACGTGGGAAACATGGTAATGAAAAAAATAAATAAATTGTGTGAAAATAACAGATTTAGTTAAAATTGGGTGTTCAGGGGAGTAGAGCAGCTTGCTATACCACAAACTTCTTGCTAGGGATGGAAATACTTATGGTAATTGATATAAATGTTTTATTAATTATTACTGACTCTCTCCTTGAAGTTGTCACATAGCACATCTTCCACATCAAGCACATACTTCTTGTTGGTGAACAACCACATCTTGATTATCTGTGCTGTGTTGCAGTCGCAGTGGAGCTTGTTCAGACCAAGATACATCTTACTGTTCACGTTGCGGTCAAATGTGTTGGACAGGATGTACGTTGGTAGCTAAGAATAAATATGATTATTATAATTAATCACTTTCTATTCAATCAGTTGAATAATGAGGAAGCCCATTGTCTTAAACTGCGATTTTCAAACTTCAATGGCTTATGACCCACTTAAATTCAGATCATATTTGATGAACCACCAACATATATTATATGGCGACTTAAAGGGTGGATGACATCCTTAGCTTCAAGATCGTCAAATGAATCTCTAAATATTTTCATTTTATGGAGGGCACAGGAGTAAGGGCTTGACCTAACAGGGACATAATCTTCTACAACAATTTCATAAGGAAGAATGTCACACTTTCCTAGCTTAGCTGTAATGACATCGGGAAATTTCTCTACAACACGGTGGATAGTATCTTCATTATGGCCGATGAAACCACAAGATGAGGGCCTGGGGTCATTACACAAATCAATTCCTATCCTCGGGGAGAATGCAAACCGAAGGAATCTTCTTCCTAGGTCGACAATAGCCTACTGGCTTATGACCCACTTAAATTCAGATCATATTTGGTGAACCACCAACACACATATATTATATAATTTTGTAGAATGAATATATATATTTTTCCTACAAAATGTAACATATATAAGGTTGAGTTTCATAGTACACAAACTTTAATTTTGCATTTTCTCACTCAAAATAATAATACATGCATTTTAATAAAACTTAAAACTATTATTTTGTAATTTGTCAATCTTTATTTGTGCAGAGAGACAAATGAAACACTATTTGTTAGATTAATCATGTTGCTTGGATTCATAAAGTGAATCATTTTCAATCTTAGATCAATTTCAATGCAAAGCATGTTTCTATGTTTATTTTTCTCTAACCTGCTTCGGGGAGAAATAAGTATGCCAACCCTCACTTGACAAAGTGGTTCCATTGAACAAATTAGATAAAGTTTTGCCTTCAATTTTTACAACCCATCATAAAGGTGTCTATAGCTTGCCAATGGATCACAACCAACAGTTTGGAGCCAGTGGCTGAAAGGATATTTTAAAACATGGAGCTCAAGTTAGACTAATGAGTATAGAGAGGGAGAATACTTAAAATCCAATGTACAAAATTGACAAAAGCCAAACACAAAATAAAGCAATATCTTTAACACACACAAAATGGTACAAACACAAAGAGAAAATAAAGTGTGAAAGAAAATTAGAGATTTAAAATGGTCTAGAGGTACAAACTATTCTAAAAGAATTGAGGCCAGCATACTTACGGAGAATTGTCTCATAAAAAATAATGGTTCTAAGGGACAGCTCAAAGGAATCCTGGACCTACTAGTGATATTGGGGGCAAGATACCAGATTAATTTGTATCACACATGCACTCAATATTTTCAAGGAGGCTTGTGTATGTCTATAAAATATAACAAGGGGAAATTATAATATATTTTCTTCAAAACCATCAACCTAAGATCAGGTCCCTTTAGTAAAATGCCTCCATCTTCCTCTACCCTTTCACCATTCTTCCTCCTTTAATTACTTCAATTCTTCTACTCTCACTTTCACAGTTGCTGTTATCTGTTCCTCCCAACTCTTTCTTGGTTTCCACTGTATTTTACCTACATTCTCTTTGATATCATCTCCTTTTCCATCCTCACTAGATGACCCTACCATCTCAGCCTTGCTTCCTCTACTATCTCATACATTCCTTCTACCCCCACTCTATCCCGGATAACTTCATTCCTATTTTTCTTCTCTTGTCAACTAACATGCTCATCACAAATTTCATTCCAATAGCTTCCATTTTCCTAGTCTCTCTTACATTCAATGACCATGTTTCTGCTGCATATGTGACCATGGGTACAAAGTACACCCTGTACAACACTTCTTTACATTTCAAGGGCACTTCTACTCTCCAAAACAGGTCTCTTACACACTTATATAGCATCTCTCCCTGCTGCCCTCATCTTATCATATCCTCTCTAGCCCCACTCCTTCACCTCAATCACCCTTCCAAGATATTTAACACACTGTACCTTTCTTAGGTCTACTCCAACCAACTTTAAAGCTATAAAATTAAGATTTAAAAATAAAAGTAATGCTTATCACAAGAAATAGAGATGACTGATGAGTCAATTAAATAAGCCATATTGTTAAAATTATTTTGAAGTATAGAGGTATCATCTACATTCAGTTAGGTGCTAAATTATTAGTCTGGGATCTGGTCAACAAGTTTGTTCCAAAGTTGTGTTAGGATAAGCCACTTATAAAAAAAACTATTTATTGTGACTCTAAAAATAAATCCCTATTTAAGATTTTTAAAAAGAGACATATTTATTCAATTTTTCTATCAGAAAACGTTTCAAATTCTACAATTAATTTTAGGCCTTAAGGATATAAATATTCGAAGAATCCATCTTTAATCACATATGATTATAACAAGGTTCCCAAGGAAAATAAAATATTATGTTCTTTACTGTTACTTTCTTGGTGAGAATAGTATACTTTTATCACAAAAACCAACTACTAGCCCTTAGCAGCCCAAAGATGCCCTTTTTACATTTGTAATTCATACTCTAAACTGTATAAAGAAGATTTAGTTAATAAATACATTAATAAAAACTAGAGTTATTTTTTTTAATCAATAAACTAAAATGTGTTAATATTTAAGCATGTTTCAAAGGGAATTTAATTTCCCTCACTTTCCAGTTCCTGGGAACCTTGTTTAATCAAAAGAAAACAAAACAATCACAGACCTGCAGATAATGATGCACAGGAAATGAGAGACCTATAGAGGAAGTTGAGTAAAACAAAATAGAAATAGTTAATCTACAAAGAATAATGCATAGAAAAATACAGAAGAAAGAAGTCAGAAAACCTGTTTAAAGTTATTAATTTATATTATCCATCACAGGTGAGCAGGTTGATGATCCCAGTGTTGTCACTGTGAGATAGGTAAGTGTAAGTAATGCGTACAAATTGGTATTGAAAGTATATCTGTAGTGCCCAATTTGACATAACCTAAAAAGAATGTCAAATCACTTCTGTGTGAATATTGCAATTTGAATAACTTTTCCAATAAAATATAGTTGAAAAGAAATAACATATTAGTTTTTTTTTAATCATGAGTATTTTTAAACTGTCCTTAAATATATTTAGGGCTGGTCTTATGACTGACGGATACATATTGCTATCGGAAGGTTAAAGTTAGCGACCAGATAAAGATTATCAGACACTTCAATATTTTACGCATATTATGAATTAAATCTATCTACTGGATAACTATCTGTAGGATAAATATATTTTTATGCAGAAAACGCAAGGTTGGTACTGTTTTTACTGGTGTGCACATGCATATAAACCTTGCTGCTACTGCTACAACCTAGCGAGTGACTGCAACGCTAAAAATTTGTAAATAATGGCGGCTAAACGAGAGCAAGGAAACAGATGGCGTCACTTGGGAGCAGAAGCTAGGTTGTCTTGCAAGTACTAATTTCGGTGTCTGCCAAAATGTGGTCAATAGTTTGGTACAACATTTACAAAATTTCATTTATTGTACTTGCATTTAAATAATGTTCTAATTTAACAATAACCATACAAATGGCTTGTGAGTTTTTATAAAAGTGTGAATTAAATGTTCTAACTTTATATATAGTGAGAGTCTGGGCATGTGCCTACTAAACATGTGAACCAAAATTTTAACCTAAAAAATAGATTCTGATAGGCAAAAAAAAAACCTCATGAAAAACAACGCGTCACTATGGTAGTGACCATTTTAACTTTCAGATAAAAGTTATCAGGTACTTAAACCTCTTGATTAAAATGTGATGGATAAATACATTTTATCTGGCAGATAAAAGCTATCTAGCAGTCATAAGACACACTTTTAACTTATCGATCAGATATAACTATTTATCGGCCAGATTAATATTTATCCAGGAGTCATAAGACCGGCCCTTAATAGAATTGTAGAAAAGATGCAAAGATAAAAGTAAAAACATTAAAATATATTCACAAATCCTTTACTATTTCAATGACATGTGGCATCTTGCTTGGAATGTCGGTTGCAGTGATGCCAACTTATTGATAAAATACATGGAGGGTGTATGTATTGAGGTGTTTGTGAATGTTTGTTAGTGGTTTTACTTTTATTTATATATTATTTTATAAAATTATATCATATACATTTAAAGACATATGATACCATGCTAAAGGCACTTTATTTCATGTATATTTGTTTAATTTAAATATAAGTTGGCTGATTTTTTGCAAAAATTTAAGAGTGTTTTTTTCACATATTTTAGTTCTAATTTATAAGCACTATCTAGATTTTATGGTTATTATTATTATTATAGCCTAAAAAGTAACTTTTTTCAAAATTTATTCTTTCTTTAACAAAAAAGCATTTATTTGTACCAGTCTATCAAACAAAATTTAATCTTAAATTTTTCAAAGGTTGTCATTTACTATGTATTTGTTCAAATGCTAAAATAACTACTGCTTACAGTTTTCAGGTTATTCTTCCGGAGGCTGAGGACGTTAAAAGTCTTGATGAAATCTGAACCCTCAAGGTTCAAGATGGAGGAGATGTAGTTATTATCTGCGATGAACACTCGAATCTCCTTGTATGCTAAGTTGCTTACCAGCGGTGTCAGGCTGCTCACCTAGGTATGAACACATATTTACTCAGTGTGGTCTAGCCCACGACTCATGATTTGTTTTCTTTTTAGTGTTATTTGTTTTGTCTTTGACAGATCCATTGCCTTGCCCAAATTGAGTCCTCCAGCATATCTTACTGTTTTCTTATGGCCATTCAATCTTAATAAGCTTACAAATAAATAATAGAAAAAAGTATAACTTTGATTTGCGTTATCGAAAAACTTGCAGCATAAAAGAAAGCTCAGTTATCTCACTAACTCTATATTATCATATAACTAATGTTTTGTAGTTATAAACTGGTTTTAAATGTTTTCATTTAAAAGTGTTATTTGTTTATCACCATAGTCAATTTTTTTTAAATTTTGCTTGCAGACCCCTATTTTTGCTGCACTTTGTAAATTGGCATGTAAGTTATGAAAGGTTGGACCACAGTGGCAACATTAGCCACTAAATACAATTTAAGAGGTCATCTGTACACTTTACAAGTTTAGGTTTTAATCCATTTTATGCATACCATTTCCTGTGCTTGTCCTTTAATGTTATTCATTTTACATAATCATATCTAAGTGCCCTATCATTCTTTACCAATTTCCTTTTCTCCCCTTTTTTGTTGTTTTCCCTTTTATGAAGTTGTTTTGCATGTTTTACACTCCCTCCTGAAGAGTTTCGATACAATGAAACCTAATTTGGGGGACAGGGCGATAAGCCGGTAATGATCGATTTTCTTCAAGGGGCAGCTCTTACATCTTTGTCCAGTGGCAGCAATGTAAAGTATGAACTGTGTTATTTTCAATGTAAAAGCAATATTGTGTTTTAACATTTTGGAAAATATTCTAAAAATGGCTTTAAAGTAAGGAGTGGATGCAATTAGAAGTTAAGACTTAGATATATTGTTCTCAGAATATATTTAAAATATTAACTAATAAAGTTACTAAGTTGGATAGATGTAATAAAGTGATGTTGCAAGACAAAATATATGATAACGATTTAATTCTAGTATAAAACATATGTTAGAATATGAACATTAAACATAAAATAATAATTCATCATCAACTTTACTACATATAAGTTGATGAAAAGGCTAAAAAATATATAAATACACATTAAGAAAGTTGTTACAAAACTTATAGATAAACTATATTGTCTGGACAAAACAATTTATCAGGCTCAAATAAATAATGAATTAAAAAGTATAAAATTTGAATTTAAAGGTTAGCACTAGCCAAATGAGCTATAATGTAGTCATTAAGTATTATTGTCCAAAGACATTTAAATATACAATCTATAATAGAAAAGCAATGTTTAAAGTTCAAATATGAATTATGGTAAAACATAATATAAAATTTAATTTAGAGGTTAACATCTGCCAACGATTTTAAATGAAGTAGAGAATGTAGTGGAATATTCTAAGCCTTATCTGTTTTTGTCCTGTTACTCCTTATGCATATCCAGCATTAGCTGGAATACTCCTTACCGACATGTTTCGGCATACTATGGTGCCATATTCATGGTAACTGCAAAATGAAATTCAAGAAGCATGAAGATAAATTAAAACTCAATAAGTATGAGATTTACTGTTGTACAATTAGTACAAAAGTAAATCTCAGACTTATTGTTTAACTACTAAGTAATGAAGATAAATTAAAACTTATAAGTTAAACAATAAGTCTGAGATTTACTTTTGTATAATTGTACAACAGTAAATCTCATACTTATTGAGTTTTAATTTATCTTCATGCTTCTTGAATTTCATTTTGCAGTTACCATAGAATATGGCACCATAGTATGCCGAAACATGTCGGTAAGGAGTATTCCAGCTAATGCTGGATATGCATAAGGAGTAACAGGACAAAAACAGATAAGGCTTAGAATATTCCACTACATTCTCTACTTCATTTAAAATCGTTGGCAGATGTTAACCTCTAAATTAAATTTTATATTATGTTTTACCATAATTCATATTTGAACTTTAAACATTGCTTTTCTATTATAGATTGTATATTTAAATGTCTTTGGACAATAATACTTAATGACTACATTATAGCTCATTAGGGTAGTGTTAACCTTTAAATTCAAATTTTATACTTTTTAGTTCATTATTTATTTGAACCTGATAAATTGTTTTGTCCAAACTATATAGTTTATCTGTAAGTTTTGTAACAACTTTCTTAATGTGTATTTATATATTTTTTTAGACTTTTCATCAACTTATATGTAGCAAAGTTTATGATGAATTATTATTTTATGTTTAATGTTCATATTCTAACATATGTTTTATACTAGAATTAAATCGTAATCATATATTTTGTCTTGCAACATCACTTTATTACATCTATCCAACTTAGTAACTTTATTAATTAATTTTTTATATATATTTTGAAAACAATATATCTAAGTCTTAACTTCTAATATTGTGTTTTTCCCGTTTATATTTACCTTTAATCTTACAAATATAACAATTATATACCAAATACAAATTTATAAATAAAAGTGGATAGAGTAGTATGATAGTTGAAAGGCAGTTATCTTTTATTGAAAAATAAATCCATTAATACTAAGAATAGAACCACTATGCCTGTAATTTCAGAGATAACAACAGGTCGCTCTGATACAACTTCATGGGGGGTTGAGTTATAAAGGGGTGTTTAAAAAAAACTTTTACTGTCTTAATTTAACATTCACATGTGTTCATAAATTCGTATTTACTAAATCATGCCACGCTTAGTTTGTAATATCTCTGGTAGCCTCTAAATAACATGAAATAAATTCAAGATCTACTTAATACTCATACTAGGCTATATAGTTATATTCACAGGAGAGCTTTTAAATTAAATCTAATTGTTTAATACATGAGGGGTTAGGTTCAAAACTATGGCCTTTCACCCATGTAGCTATTCAACTGTGATTGGATTGATTAGTGAGTGATGTCACAAACAGGTCAGTAAATGGTTGTTACTTACAGTATGTTTCGCACACAGTGCTGTGCAAAAGTGGAGGAATTTCAAGCAGTCTCGTACTATTTAGCTGCAAGCACCTTCTTTGGGCTTTTAGAATATTTAACATTTATTAATAATTTAATAACATCTAGTGACTTGAGTGCCGAGGAGGATTTGTTTCTTTTTTATTATTATCATCACATATATAAAAGAGACACAACCAAAGAAGATATTGGATTCATCCATACAATGAAAAGAATATAAACTGCAGACAATTAATATGAATCAACTATTCGTTGCGGCAAAGGGATTGCAATAAACTGATGTAATTTATAACAATGCATAAAATGTCAAAATAAGGCTACCTTGAATAGTACATTAAATGTTCAATAATTGTTCATTCATGATGAATAAGTTTGTTAACGAGGTAGCCCAGCAACTAGCATGTTGAGTTTCCAGTGACCAATCACGGATACATCGTAAATCGGTCAGCAAACAGTAGCCCTGTGAGTGTATTTCCATTGAAATACATTAGTGATGACGCTCAAGCTACTGTTTGGTAATTTAGGTTTTATTCACATCACTTTTGAGTCTTATGTAAGTAGTTCTGTGGATGAAAGACCTAAGTATTAGGCGTATTTCTAGCCAAGGCTGGTAAGTTTAGTCCCATCTCTAGTTTATAGCTTACATTGTTATTGGAAATGTTGAGATGCACCGTATTGTTGGGTAGCAATTCTGGCAGTTCTGTGAGTCGTTGTCCTGAGCAGTCCACCTGTACAGAATATGCTGGTGGCTTTCCAGGGACGATGTACAGTCGGACAGTCTCACATGTGCACTTGTAATCATCCCCTTGTGGACATACCTTTTCCAGCTAATAACAAGTTCACACCATATTAGTTAGAACTTGTTTCAGTCACTCAAAGCCACCAACCCATTGTCCAATAAGACCAAAGGTTGATATTAATGAATAGGTCAGATACATAATTCAAAATAGGTAACTTCCCCATGTTATTTTTCATTAGTACAGTAAAGTCAGTGCTGGTTGGCTACCAGTAGATCAAAACTCAATAAAGTCTGTTCAGCGTAGGAATTGTTTTCTGAAAGGCCTTTTTCTCTACCAGAACGCTATTATATAGTAGGATATTGGTAGGAAAAAAGACCTTTCAGAGAGTAACTCCTACCCTAAATGGAATATTTACATAAGGGAATAAGTGAACTTAAGATGGGGTGCTAGTGAGCGCGAGTTTAGTGTATTGATTTTGCAGTTTTTTTTAGCATAAATTTTTTTTTGCCAAAATAAATCAAATATTTCTTCTATAGAAACATAGAGTTTAGTTTTCTGCACATGCTAATCTCAACAGTTCTTTAATGTATGTCATGAGCATAGTGGCATTTGGTGACAAACTTTTTAAATGAAGAGAAAAAGTTGTCATTAAATTCCAGGACACCTTTGACAGATATTTAAGAACTGTTGAGATCAGGATGTGCATAAAACTAATCTCTATGTTTCTATAGAAGAAATATTTGATTTATTTTGGCCGAAAAATGTTTATGCTATCAAAACTTAAAAAATACTGCCCTAAACTCACGCTCACTAGCACCCCACCTTAAGGAAATGAGCAAGGATTTGAATAGAAAGGTGATGAAAAATTATTTGGTTTTGAATAGTTTAGTTTAGGACCAGGGCCACCTTTAGTAGATGTGGGGCCCTGGGCAAACTTTGTATGCGGGGCCCCCAGTTCTCTGCCTCTAGCCCCCTCAACAAAAAAAAAATATTAAAAATTTGTTTAGTGTTATTATAGTAGTTAATCAAACATACCAATTTTTGGCCTTATAAGGTACCAGGTAAATTATGCCTTGAAGGGTAAATACATTTAATAATATTGATCAAAGAAGCCATGTTTTATACATACAAGGGTTATTTTATCACCAACCCTTTGTTCGATTCTCTTACCCAATGAACATGATCTGTATAAAAGTACAAAGAACAACTATGACATGTTTGAATTAAATTGGTTAATGCGTTCAAAAGTTATCATAAGACATAGCCACCATAGAAAGACAAATGTAAATCAATGGAGTTAAAACAGAGAACTCGCTTCACTTATTCAATAGATCAAAATACATTATTATGTTTTTATTTGTTTTTACACTCTGACAATATTTGCTAGATCGCCTACACAGGGAGCCTATTATATGAGCACGCTAACAAAAATTTCTCACCCCAACTTATTTCCTTCCTCTGGCACCTAAGCAAACGTGGGAACCCCAAAATACCAAGGCCTTGTGCGGCAGCACCGTTTGAACACCCCTAAGAGTGGCCCTGTTTAGGAAAATGTTATGGTTAATGTTTCATTGTCAAGACCATTCATGCAATGACCAAGGCTGGATTTTATATTCAAGAATAGGCCTAACACATAACTAATAGTAAGTTGTGCATAGCATACAGTGCACAATTCATAAGAAAAGCACAACAGTTTAAAATGAAATATAGTGTATATAGTAATATGTAAAGTGACTGTCTTTTAGTTGACCTCGGTGGTTTCTTCAGGACCCGATGTTCGTGGGTTCAAACCCAGTCAGGGTTGGTGGATTTTTCTTGAGCGATAAAAATCTGTATCACAACTTCCTTCGGAGGGGAAGTAAAGCCATAGGCTCCATGTCAAGTGTGGCATGTAAAAGAACCCTGGAAGGTATCTGAAGATACCTTTCCCAGTAATCTCTCTCGCTTATAAAAATTCTCGTGTGCTGATTTAATCAGTTCAGAAAGTTTACTTTAAATACCTCAAATAATAACAATAATAATAGACTGTCTTTATTGATAGAAAATGACCTAACTTCTTGATAAAGTTTCTAAAAATACTTCAATAAATGGTTAACTAGAAAAACTACATTAATAAACTATATCTTTTAAAAGTTGAAAATCACCTAATTTAAGTTTTGCCTGTACTATTAAATCAAATTTGATTTTTATTTGGTTCTGATTTTATTATTGTTATGATACTATGGTAGGTATACCTATTTTTCAGTAACAAAATAAAAATGTATTATATCCCCTTTACGTTCAATTATTAATTTATACGGTTGAAGTTGTTGACACTAAAACAAAGAAAGTGTATAAATATGGCTATCAAAAGGCCTTCCAAACATGAACGCAGAAAATAGTTTTCGTCCCTGTGTGGACTGGCCTTTAATTCTCTATAGCCTCTCCTCGCATTCTCATTAGTTGATAAGTCTCAAGTGTAATGATTATTGACACTACACTCCATGCATGACACATAAAGAGTTAAAGTTAAATCAAATTTATGAATTGTGCACTAAACATTCTTCACTATGTATCAAATAGTTGAAAATAAGATATTTCATCATCTTGCGCACTATTTGCAATGACCATAGACCCAGCTTAAAGAAAATATTTTATTTATTTATTTATTAGTAACAGTAAAAATGGAGTTTCACATATCAGAGGGAAATACAAATTTAAAACAATGAAATGTAATAGGCTGCATTCAGTTTGTGTTTGGCCATTCCTGAGTTAAAATAAGAATACAAGTACCCTTTGAATCATTCTATATTTTAAACAATAAATCAATCAAGTTAAAACAATATTAAATAAGAATATTGCATACCAAATTGTTATACAGGTTGCCCACTTGCTACCAAATCTGGAATTTCTCTAATAATTTTAACACTAATGAAGATAGTGCAACAAAATTTGAACAGGAGTATGTTTGTTTTGTGAGAAATTAAAGGAATATGTCTGTTGTGTGGCACCTAATTGTTGCGACACGGAGTAGCGGTCCGCCACCCAGCTAGCATCTCTCACCAGCCTGTCTCCTGCTTGACACACCTCTCTACTGGTCTGTTGTTCTGTCATTTGGCTGAGGGTGTCTACACAATACGGTTGTTGTTCGTGAGTGTTAATGTACGTTTGAGTTCACGTAGGATAGTTAGAAAATGTAGTCACTGCACAGACTTTCACAGGAATCAGGGTTGTCCAGAAGCAATTGTCAAAGTGCTGAGAAAAAAGTGAAGCTTCATGCATATCATACCTCTGTGGTCCATGAATTAAAAGAGCCTAACCAAGGGAAAAGAGTGGCATAATGTCGATGGTTTCAGACATTTCTTCAGGAAAATCCGAGCATTCTGGACTACACTTGGTTCTCGGACGAGGCTCAGTTTTACCTGCCAGGATACATTAATTCTCAAAATTCTTGTATCTGGGCAAGTGAAAATTTCAACACAACTCATGAAGAACCCCTTTATTCATAGAAGATTGGTGTTTGGTGTGAGATGTCCCGGTGACGCATAATTGGTCCCATCTTCTTCAATAAAACCATCACAACAGCTGCATATATGGAAATCTTCAACACCTTTGTAAATCAATTGGACGACGAGAAATTATTCACTAGATATTTCCAGCAGGATGGAGCGACAACCCACATGTCACACGCCAGCATGGCCGAAATTCAGTCCTTTTTTGGCAACTGCATCATTTAAAAGGGACTTTGACCACTGCACTTGCCCAATCTGATGCTGCTTGATTATTTTTATGGGGATATCTGAAAGGGAGAGTTTACCAAAGCAAACCACAAACCAATGACGCCTTGAAAGCAAACATCACCATCGAAATTCAGGCAGTGACAGCGTACGTACTGGCAAGGACTTACCAACATATGGTGTGCCGGGTTCAACCCTGTTTGGATGCAAATGGTGGCCACTTCTAGCACATGTTATGATGTTATTACAGTTCTTATAAAATGAGGTAGATCTGCTTCGAATGTCGTCTTCATTAGTGTTATAATTATTAAAGAAATGCAGAGTTTGGTAGTAATTTGGACACCCTGTATATTTTAAGCAATAAAGCAATCAAGTTAAAGCAATATATAATATGAATATTGCTTTTGTTTTGTTAGTCAAAGAGTTTCAATACGTTGATAATAAATCGAAATTTTGATACAAAAACAAACAAAACCATAAAGCTTATAAATGTGATAAATACCCCATTTAAAATCTCCACTTGTACCAATGGTATCCTTTCTGTGGAGTTGAACCAATGAAACGTCTGGGACGAAGAACAGTATGTGTTGTCCTGTCTTTCGAAATGTGGCTTGTTTTCGGCCATCATTATGGCTTTCACTTCGTTACATAAAACATTTTTGTTGCCTGAGATGTCCAAGTGAAGAGTGTCATTAGTGTCTGGCAGATGAGGGAGACTTTCAGGGAGGAGAAATAATAAAATTAATGATTAATTCATAAATAATTAATAATAAATATGTAATAGATGGAATGAAGACATTTTGGACAGAAGCGAATATGATCGTTTACCTACTTAAAACTCTTAACTGTTAATACCAAACATGAGTATAATTTACTAAAAGACAAATTTGTTATTTACTCATGATATTTTCTCTTTGATTTATAAAATGTAGGCAATTTACAAAGTCTTGTTAAAATGCTAGAAAACAGTTATATTATAGCAGTAGCAAGTAAAAGGATTTAACATTATAATGTTACTCATAAAATTATATCTTAAAATGTTACTCATAAATGTATATTTTAGAAAAATTAAAATATGTGTAAGAAAAAACTTGAGTAATAATATTCTAGTGATTTTAAAATACAATATTCTTGAAAAGATAAGTACGCTCCATATGATGTTTTAATTGATATTCTTTTATGTGCTTTCACATCATGTTAAATCAACCACTCTTACAACTTACATTTTTTATTATGTTGAAACTTGCCATGATTATTGATTATAATTACATATGAACATCTGAAAAATTGCAGTTTTTTAGGGTGAAGCATTATGAAGTTATAGAACTTTGAAATTTAAGAAAAACGTTAAATTTTCAATCAATCAAGTATTGACATATTCATATTTGGAGTCCTAATTAAGATACAAAGATTAAATTTTCACAATTTTAAAGCTTTTGATTCACACTTTGAAATTAAAATATTATATATACATGTATATAATATTTTAATTTGGTGAATTTGGAGGTTATTCAAATATAATTTGATTATTTTCAAAATTAGGTTGAATTTAAAAATTAAAAAAAAAATCACATCCCATGCTTCTGTACCTACTTTAACGTGTATAAGTTTTAACTAGGGACAGCCATAGGATCTCAAGTTATTTATCATTGAGGTGTGCAATGCAGACAGGAGCAGTTTCTACATAGGCCTGTCCAATAATAATCATCTTAACATTTTGATGATATTCTCAAGTTTATTTCAAAGTATGATAATTAAAACAGTGTAGCCTACACTATCCTAAAATATACGAAAAATTTATTGTATAACTTGTATGCCTATGGTTAAGTTTTTAATAAAACTTTAAAGCTTATTTTTTTACTTTGTAATCTTTTGGTAATTTTTT
>CABFWB010006814.1:6228-20252 GCA_902151455.1 Timema bartmani
AGATTCCTGTTTTTGACACTGGTCACAGCTATTCGTATTTAACTACTCTAACAAGAAAAGGAATACAAGTATTGGTTTTAATGGAAATCTACCCTCACTAGTGTGAAAATAGAGAGAGAAACAATTTTTCCCATTTTGGAAAAAAACAATCCTCATTACATCTACTTGCCTTACCCACATTTGGGTAAAGCAATAGTGGGAAACAGTTTTGGAAAAGCTACTCGTATGCGATTCTAACCGAAATCTACTCTAAGAACCAAACCTAATGTGCCCAACCTTTGGTCCACGGGCCCACCGATGGGAGTAGAAATTATACTACCCCATAATCAAATGATTAACTAGGGCAACTAAATATCTATCAGACAATAGGTGGTTTCTTGGGCCAATATACATATTTCATTAATATTTGGATGTGAAAAAAGAATTGATGCTTTACTAATATCGATATTTTTCTTTTGATACTAGTATTTTTTACTCAATACTTTTACTGATATTAGTACTCACCCTCCGGTATACTTTTACTGATATTAGTACTCACACTCCGGTATACTTTTACTGATATTAGTACTCACACTCCGGTATCATATTGGTATCGAAAGAAACAACCTTTTTGCTATCTTCACTCATACTGTTATTAAATGTTTACAAGGGTGGACTGGATGGAGGAAGAACAAATGACACTCTTTTTCAATTATTCTCACACATTCTCTGCATGACAAGCAAAAAGCAACTCTAGCATTCAATATATTTTAGATAATCATAATTCATGGTTGTTCTCTCATCTTTGTTTATAAATACAGCCTGATGCTTGACTGGGTGGTGGGGAGAGTGCCAACCAGTCTTACTACCCCTTCCTTTATCAGTGAGCACGCTCATCACAAACTAAACAAAAGAAGCTTTTGTAGAACTCAACGAACTCAGTCAAGTAAATGGTGCCCCAATCAGACAAAGCTGAAAGTTTTATGTGCGTTGTTTAAGCAGATAAAGCAGGGGAGGGCGTCCATTTTTATATTCTTTGTCAATAGTTAATAATATATATTGATAGAGTATATAAACAACAAATGTAGTTAAAAAGTGGCACCTCCCAGAAGTGAATTATGGAAGTTTATTAAAAATGGGATAGCGAAAAAGCATATTGTAAAACTTCGTTTAGATTATTAAAAACCATGATAATTTTCAGTTTTTAAATTAATAGCAAGAATAATTGCCATACAAAAGTTGAAATTATTATTACTAGAGAGGAAAAAAATATATTTCCAGATTAAAATCTCGATATCGATACTTACTGTTATCAATACTTTTCTTTCGATACTAGTACGGTATCGATATTTTTCTTCCGATACTTTTCTTTCGATATCATATCTCTAGCTCCAGATTCTTGTTTAGATGACTGATACTTGCTGTGGGATTATTCCCGATACTGCGGGAACATTCATTTAGGAGATCTACACTCACCACACTAGAGCCTATCTTGAGTGGTATTAAAGGGCTCGTGACTCACCACACTAGAGCCTATCTTGAGTGGTATTAAAGGGCACGTGACTCACAGCACTAGAGTCTATCTTGAGTGGTATTAAAGGGCTCGTGACTCACAGCACTAGAGCCTATCTTGAGTGGTATTAAAGGGTCCGTGTGCTAGGGACAATATTTATTCTGCTTCTATAACAAGTTTTTGACAAAATAAATATAATATAACCCACTTCAGTGGCCTCATGATATTATAAAAAGTAATTCTTGCAATATTTGGTCGAAGACTGGGAGATTATAGTTAGAATTCTGGTTGGGTGTATTGAGAGTGTTTTTATTAAATGTGTTTACACTCTCCCTCCAAGCAAATATGGGTGCACTTATTTTAAAAATCAAACTCTCTCATACCTAACACATTAGTATGATTAGAACATAAACCTATATCTAGAACTGGTATTAGAACGCAGTGCTAAGGAAATATAAATGTTTTAGTAGAAACGTTTATTTTGATTCAACATTTTAGTAGGCCTAATCTCAAGAGTTCTTGAATATTTGTCACGAACATAAGTGACATTTGGTAACATTTCTCTTCCTTTAAAAATAATCGCATGCTGCTATGCTCATGACAAATATTCAATAACTCTTGTTATTACTAAGCGTATAAAATTAAACTGAACATTTCTTCTTTTACAAAATTTATTTATCTTAAGTTAATTTATTTTGCTTTAAAAACTGCAAGACACGGCCGTGTGTACGCTTAATCCTATACTTTTCACTATTTAGATGTGTCGTATCTAGAATTACCACTTTGGTCCCACACCCTCATATTCACCCTCACCATCACCATCACCATCACCATCACCTCATCGGGACATGGAAAGTATCTCCATGGAAAGGATGTGCTATTAGTACATTCGGGCGTCCTTTGGATAACGGTACATTAGTACTGGCAGATATTCCCACAGTTAGGGCTGTTGGGATGTTGCTCAGACACGCATAAGTAAATAAATAAATAAATATATATATATAATAAAAGAGATTCCCTTAAATATATTTTTGTCTATGCAGTTTCTTACGTCCAGGATATCCACAATTTAAACTGCACTAGAGAGGTTGAGTTGATAAAGGTATAATTTATAGGAGTTTTCCTAACATTTTCATCGAAGGGGAGGGGGAAATCATTAATTAAAAATCACGTCACTGCACCGCACCAGGGTTATAAAAATCCAGTAAACCATCTTAGAAAATCTTTGATGTTTAGTCCATACGTTCTCCTAAAAATGATTTTGTTTTTTATATTCATCCCAAATAAGTTATTATTTAAAGCAGAAAAGATAGTATTGTAATCAGGCCATTTATAAATCCTTTTATTTTCTAGATCTCATTTAGTAGATATTGATCTAAAAAATTTAAAATCTACATTTTAAGAAATTCATCCAAACCTCTGTTTTGTTTTGTTTTTAGAAACGGCTTTGAACCGCATTAAGGTTGTATGATAATTCTTTAATCCGACCATAGGATGAGTGTGGGTGTCAAATTTGGTCCTAACTTTATTTTCTGGTGTTGAATAGCCAAAATTAAAGAACCAAAATAATAAGTATAAGAATTTAAATCATACATCTAGAATCTAGAATCTCAGATATTAAATATTAAAAATGATATTTTATCTCTGTATTATTTATTATACATTTTTTAATATATAATCCTAAATCTAAGATCATTAATCATAATTCTAAAATATAAACATCAAAACCAAATATATTAGACATAAACCTTAAAACTAAGATATAAAAAAAAATTATATTTCAATACTTAAATCTTCAATCAAATATCTTAGATTTAAAATGTACCGTATACTATATTATCATATATCTAAAATCTAAAATATCAGTCCTATTTCCAAAATATTAAATCTATATTCCATAGTCTAATAAAAACATTGAATTTGAGATCTTAATCCCATCTATGACCTTGAATCGTAGGTGTACCAAAAATATGAAATCTATTTAGAATTATAAATATATATAGAACTATTTAAATATCATGTATATTTGAATCTTAAATTTTAACTCTATTATTAAACTTGCATTTTATATCTGTCTTTCTTAAATTAAAATATATTTAAAATCTTAAGTCTTTAACCCATAAATAACGTTCAACCTGAAACACCATCGAAGTAGATAATATACTTCCTAGAATGTAACTGTTTTGTTTATAGAAGGCCTAATAATGTTTGTACAAAGTTTAAGATAAGCCATATTTGAAAATATTGAAGAATGATACCTATAATAACACTGACACACTGAAACAAAAAATACAATCTTTGAAACAACCTAAAAGTCATGGAACGGACTTTTTTTTTTCTAAATTGTGTAACTCTTTCGTACCTATTTTAAAAATTAATTTCTTTCTGTCATACTTTTTTTGGAGTCAGGGAAAAAGTTTTTTTCTTATATTAACGTTTTATTTTCATTGATTAAGACCACTCTCATTGTTTCATTTTCAACCACAAAGCACAGTCTACTTTATCTGTCATTTAGAATGCTGAGGTAATATTTAACCAGTTCGTTCCCGAGGAGTCAAGAAATGTAGAGCTGTAACAAAGAACATTTCATTGCATCACTGGAATTATTTGACCTACGTTTGGCCCTCACGGAAAAAGGGGGTAATGTTCAAATTGTATGGAAGAAAAAAGAAATGTTTGACCCACAGACCTACAAAAAGGGTAACCTTGAACAACTACGACGTTATACTTTGGATTCTAAGTTATTTGATTTGTAATGTGATTTTTGTTAAATGTAATTATAGTTTATAAGGAACAAATAATACGAGTATATCAGATATTTTTAAAATCGACAATATATTATTTTCCCCAAATATATACAAATAAAATTGTATCTTCATTAAAGAGGTCAATAATTTAGAGATCACTGTGAACAACATATAATTTGACATGGCTAATGAGTTTAAATGCTTAAGAACAATTTTAAATAGTAATAACGATATTAGATTGGAAATTTGGGAAAGAATACAGTAAGGAAAGGCATGCTATTACTACCGTAGGTCAGTAATTTGTTGATATCTCGCCTTCTTCTTTCGTATTGTAAAACTCAAAATATACAAAACAATAATTTTACCGGTGGTTTTCTATGGGGGTGAAATGTGGTCTCTTACCTTACATGACGAAAACAAATTAAGGGTATTCGAAAACAAGGTGCTTAGGAAGATATTTGGTCCAAAAAGGGATGAGGCTACTGGCGAGTGGAGGAAGAGGAAGCTACATAATGATTGGTTACATACCCTGTACTCATCATAATACACTTTTAGGATTGTCAAGTCTCGTAGGTTACGGTGGGTGGGATATTCAGATCAAATTGGAGATTCTAGAATCTTGTTTATGGTACTGACTGGCAAACCCAATGGGAATATACCATTGGGAAGAACTAGATGCAGATAGGAGGATAACATTAGGTTGGACCTGAAATAGATAGGGGTAATGAGGTGGACTGGGTAGAACTAACTCAAGATAGGGGTAGTTGGCGTACTTTTGTAAGTGTGGTGATAAACTTTCTATTAATAATGCCATAAAGTAAGCAAGTACCCACATTTGGGTGTAGAAAGATTGGGAAAATGTTTAGGAAAAACTAACCTAAATATAGACGACTTATATTCTAACCTCATTAACATTAGAAAATCAGACTATATGTGCCCTAACTTTTAGACAACGTGTCCATTGATGATGGTCTAAAATTAATCTATTCTTATATAAGAAAGGGTATTTAGTACAACTAAATCTCTAGCTAACATTAGTTTGATTCTTGGACATATATACATATTTTATGATTGTATGTGCTAGAATAATTTATTATGTCGCTCTTCTGTGATACCTTATTCAAGTTGAAATGTGCTGTCTTTAGTTAAATATGTTTAATGTTAATAAAAAGTTAACATATAAACTCTTGATTTAAATTTAAGTTTTTATTTATAATAGTTTATTATTTTATATATTGTGTTATAATAAATAAAAGGCGTTTTATTTTAAATTTTATTGAATGATTTCCAAAATATGCGTCTATATTTGAGAATATTATTAAATTTATGCTAGAATAAAAGCCTTTTTTAATGGATGCAAGCTTAACATAAAATTACAATAAAAGATTATGATACTAAAGTTGTCATACAAATATATCGCTGTAAATAAATGTCACTTTTTACTAAATATTTCAGGTATGGACAGAAAATTGTCTGGCAGTTACAATGATTCAAAATGTTCATGGTGTATTTTGAGTTCTTCTAATGAAATATTTTATTTATTTTATTAATTATATGTTATTATATCCCTAAGGGTGTGTTGTTGTCCCTAAAAATAGTTTAATATAATGTGGCGCAAATCTGATGACTGACTTTTAATTAATACTCTATTATTCACATATAATAATATGTACTAGATCATATGGAATAATTATATTGATATTTAAGTTTTAAATCCATCACTAACAGTTAAAACGTTTTTTAATATATCCACCCTTTGTTGAGTATCACGTGTGCTAACTGTGAAAGCCTTACTTCATGACCTCTGGCTCACTTTTCTAAATTCAACCCTTCCAATCAAAGCTCTAAAGACGTCAAACCAACTTCCCTACTAGGAGAGCCCTAGAATTCTCTAACCATCAATTACAGGGATAGTTAAAGTTAATTCTCTTAATTAGTTTTCTCAAAATTACTTTACTTAATGAGCCGTTATTAAATTTGTCTTCAAAACGTATAATTGTAACACCAGTCTAATAACTATGTTGCACTGAATTTTGCAATACAAGAATGAGTTGTACCAAGAAATAAATAATATATACTCTACTTAAACTTTAAAATTTTCACTTATACTCTCACTTGTGTGATTTATCTAATACTATTTAAGTGAAGGTGAATAAAGATTCCGAGGACTTACATAGTTCCAAAGTAATAGTGTTTTTTGGAATGTAAGTAGAGAAGAATTATAGAAGGATCAAACGGACCTACATTTCGTAGGGAATATTTTAAAATACTTTAAGAAATTAATTTCTCTAGTTCTAAGAATCCATTGTATATTTGGTTGGTAAAATGAAACATTAATATCTATAAATTAATTTTCCTAATTCGTGACTTTATCAAAACGCCACCATTTTAAATACAATACTAACTAAAAAGTGTGTACTTTCTTAGAGTTTTAACCGTTTAAAGCCTTAGATTAGTGAATATATCAAAAAGTTATACAGTAAATCCACGTCGATGTTAAGATTTCTCTCAATTTCTCAAGAATTTAGTTTGTTAAACAGCTGCTTCACAAAAGTCATGTTTAAAATGTTCTAACAATTTTCTGGCACATCCTATTTAAACTATACTTTATAACGTAGAATCAGATAAATATATTATCTGTGATAATATTCTTTGTGAAGTCACATTGTTAGGTATTATTGGTTTCAATTTCTACTCAGAAAGTTAAGTCCGGTATCAAAGCTTCCTTTTGAAGGCATCCATCCGAACATTTATGAATGTTGCACTGCTGTAGTAGAACAAACGGTCGAGATACTAACTAGTGTACAGCAATTGTGTGGAGATCAACCCTTAGTACTTGTGGGATGTGATGCTTGAATTAAGGAACAATATAACATGACGTTCTTAACAAGGTTAGGGTTGAGGGGCTGTGAACCTCATATAACATGTCGCTCTCCTACTCCCTCTTGTGCCGGAAAGGGGTAAAGAATGGAGTGGGGGAAGAGCTGGCAGATAAAGTTTAATTAACAGCTTTCAATTAGCCTACATTTTCTATTATTACACTAGATCGTAGGTAAAATGTTATTAATAATTTATATTGCTATGTAAGATATTTGATTATAACAAATTAAAAATATCACTGACGTAAGCTCTACTTTCTCGGTTGACTTAACATTTTAGATAAAAAAAAAGCTATGTAATTTTTTATGTATGTATATTTTGAGAAAATAGAATCACTAAAATGTGAAATATAGAAGTTAAAAAATACTATATGATGAAGACGAATTTATAAAGTGCTTTAACTTGTAATCGAATGAGGCTGTCTTAATAGTTTGCTAATTGTTGAATTTTATAAAGCACAATATTTCCAATGAGATTGAATTGGGGCTGAAAATAAAAACTAGCAACAAATATTCTACAAAGCTTTATTTTATTTTGTTTTATACTTTCTGAAGATAAAACAAAGAAATACCATCTTTTTAACACTTGTGAATCCCAGTGACAAAATATGTTCAATATAGGCCTAATTTTTACTTTCTCGCTATCTTATAGGCAGAGAAAGTATTGTGATTGTCAAAAAAATCGAACTCGAGATCCTAAAAAGTTGTTTTTGAATTTCCGTCTGTCTGTTTGTCTGTCTGTATGTCTCTACCTTCGACTAGAACCTACATTATTTTACCGGGCTAAAACTTGGTATCTAAGGTTTTCATATGGCTGCCCCAAGGGATTTTTGAAATTGGATATCCAACCCTAAAACTATGGGTAACTCACTGAAGGGCAAAAAGAGAAAAATTATATTTTCTCAAAATCGGCTCAACAATTTTGATTCAGTTTAATTTCTAAACATTTATAAATATTCCAAACAAAATGGCTACTCTTAATATTTGAGAAAAATGATGTTTAGTGTTTCGGTCTGATTAGTAAATTCATATTTTATATCATATCTCAGTAACTCTTTGAGATAGGAAATTGCTTTTCAGTTAAAATATGTAGGTCTACTTATAGTATAAATCTTTTAATTTGATACATATTTTTATAAAACCAATAACCTTAAAGCTATATGCAAATATATATATATGTATGTATATTATAACTTCTAGAACATTTAAGGTAAAATATTGTGACTGTAAAAATAATCTAACCCGAAATGTGAAGGACGTCTTATGAACCCCATGAACCCCAAAAAGTGGTTTTGGCAATGCCAGCTGTCTGTGTTTCTGTTTAAACTTAAAATTAAGAGGGGTTTAATAAAGGGCGAAAAGAGAAAAAATCGATTTTCTCAAAATCGGCTCTAAAGATTTTGATTAAATTCGTATCTAGGCATTGATTAAGATTATAAATAAAATGGCTAATATCATTTTATCATGAAAATTACTTTTAAGATACTTTACAGAAGTGTAAATTTCCACATATCTGCAAATATTTGAGATAATTAATAAATTTTAATAGCAAAATTGTAGTACTATTAAAAATTTAAACCTTTATTTGAAATATATTTTTATGAAATCAATAATTTATGAGATATTGGCAAATATATTAATACAATTTTGTGAATATTAATTGTATAGAGATACTACCTAAGCTTAACGCAATAATTATCTAATACCATAGAGTAAACATATAAGTAAGTCTCTCAAAAAGTGTATGTTCTCTTTCTCTCAACCTCTTAGGGTAAATGTTTGTATAGCAATGTTCTAACTCTATAATTCTCAAATATATTTTTACCTATTTTATTGGTCAAAATTTATAAATTTAAATTAATTTAATATCTACGTGATAGCGATTAGATATAGAGTACAACCTCTAATAAAAGGTCGAAAATTTTATCTGAAAGTCGAAATGTTAATATGAAGCTTTGACCTTTGTTGACCCAGTATTGATATTTCTATTGGTCCAAATATACAAATGAGGACTTTAATTCCTTAAAAATAAAATCACAGAATATAAAACCAGGAGTCAAAAATAGGTTTTACGTAAGTCTAGCGTAATTTGTGTTCGGGTTTGCTGTTGTGTATTATTTAGTTTCACATATATTACGAGTTTTGAGTAAATATTTCCATTTTTAAACAATGGAGCGAGAAAGTCAGTGCAGGGTTACGTACCATTTATTTATTATTATCAGGCTATCCCGTGCTGAAATTAGCACTAATATCAAAATATTATTTTAAGAAACTATTACTGTCAGTAGTGATATCAGCGAAAGTTGTGTCTCCACTGGAGAAACTCAGTGCAACTTGTTGTAAATTATTGCAACAACAACATGGCTGCAAATGAAAAGTTGGCGTTTGTTGTATTATGTTGATGTCACGTTCAAAAAAAGTTGGTGGGTGTTGTATTATGTTGATGTCGCATGCAACAAAAGTTGGTGGGTGATGCAAGTATCCGATTTAAACAATGGAGCGAGAAAGTCAGTGCAGGGTTACGTACCATTTATTTATTATTATCAGGCTATCCCGTGCTGAAATTTGCACTAATATCAAAATATTATTTTAAGAAACTATTACTGTCAGTAGTGTGATCAGCGAAAGTTGTGTCTCCACTGGAGAAACTCAGTGCAACTTGTTGTAAATTATTGCAACAACAACATGGTTGCAAATGAAAAGTTGGCGTTTGTTGTATTATGTTGATGTCACGTTCAAAAAAAGTTGGTGTGTGTTGTATTATGTTGATGTCGCATGCAACAAAAGTTGGTGGGTGATGCAAGTATCCGTTCGAAGCGTTAAAGATCAAAAGAAAATATAAAACACAGACCAACATTCAGTCACATAAACAAAATATTTATTTTATTTGGACGAATTGTTTCCGTTGAGACTGGACAAGTTGTGTTGTAGCTAAAAAGGTTCCATTATAGGGATGGACATCGAATAAAAAACATTGAATTTTTTTATTAAACATATTTTACTATAACTTTTCTATTAATAAACATTGGTTTCTTTATATATTTTTTAAAACATTGCATTATATAGAGTTTGTTTGTCATATTTTGGTTCTTTTTTTAAAAAATAAATCAATATCATTATTTAACTGTTACTATATTGGAAATGGTTTGTTTTGAAAGATTGAATAAATACATCAGGCAATGGTATAAATTACCACTCGCTAAAAATTGTAGTGTTACAGCTAATCGTTCTTGGGATGATATAGCCTCTCTGAAGTTTGTTCTGTCTGTTCAGTCATTCCAAGTAATAACTCCATGTCAGAGCTTGACATACGCACGAAGTGTTTGAAACTTCTTTCCATACGAAGTTCACTACATAGGTCATCTTTCTTAAAATCTCTTAGTAATTTATTTCCACCATACACATTAATATTTTGTAAATATGGGCGAACCCAATATTTATGTTTAATTTTTGGTTGTGTACTTGCGAAAATTACTACACAAGTAGCATCCGCCACTAAAACATCTTCTTCGTCTGTCATGTTGACAAAAACTATCAACTGTTTTTTCAGTGGAGACACAGTGTTGCATCTAGTTGTAATGAACAGCAACATGATACAACTATGTTGGTCTAGGGTGGACAGTTTGTTGACTGAAGTTGATTATGTAACTTGAGAATGTACAACATCTTACAACATAGTGCAACAAATCACAACATATAATTTGCTCTGTGTTGTTCTAGTAGAGACACAGCTTTGGAACGTGGGCTAAGAGCAGTGTTTTTGAAGTTTACAAGGCAAAACTTTTTTTTTTGGCTAAGATAAATAAAATATTGCTCCAGTAAAAATATGGAGTTTAATTTTCTTCACGTGATTATATCAAATGTTCTTGAATTTATGTTATTAGAATAGCGGCACTAGATGAGAGCATTTTTAAAGTAAGAGAAATGTTGTCATTAAATTCTAGGACAGCCTTGGCAGATATTAAACAAATGTTGAAATCACCATGGAGATAAAATTAAACTCTATATTTGTAATGAAGCAATATTTGATTTCTTTTAACCAAAATTTTGTTTAACACTTTAGAAAATATTTTTAAAACCAAATTAAATAAAGAGCGTTTAGTTTTGATTGTAAAAACTGCAAAAATACTGTCCCTAATCCACGTGCCATACACTCTCCCCTTAATATTGTTTTAATTCAAATGGACAATTGTAAAAAAAGGCGAGATAAATATATTAACTCAAACTATATTATTAATACATCGCAAGGTTTACAGATAAGTAAACACTCTAATGATCGGCGGTTGACCACTTAACCAAGCTGGCTGAGCAGTGAATTGGCTGTATGCAAACGTGAACGTGGATTGATGAGCTTGGTGGGTATTCCGCGCTACTCACCCGAACACGAGGGCTGCTGTAGCTAGCTGTGTTAGCAAGCATGCAGTTGGAGTAAGGTAAACAAAATAAATGTTAGCTATTTTAAACTATTCTGTTTATCTTTGAATGTTAAACTTTCCAATAGTAGTCATAATATCTTAAAAGAATAAATATAATATTCTAAATCCTAGCGTTTTTGTCTCCCGACAGGTCCATTCCTTTTGTCAGTAATCTTAAATCACCAATACTCCCTGTACTCTGTATCCTTCAGCTCCCAGAATTTTTTTCTATCCTTCAAGTCATCTAGTATGTGAATCCTCCTTCTTCCTGAGCTTCCCTTTCCCTCAAACTTTCATTCTATGACGCCATGGATAAAACAGTTCCTCCTAAGGATGTGTCCGATCTAGTTTACTTTGTACTGAAGAACCACATCCAGAATTGATCTCTTATTACCACTTCTTCTTAGGACATTCTTTATTTTTTGACCTGTCTGTTCATCTGATCTTATCAAGTCTTGTCTTCTCCAGCACCACATTTCAAGGCTCTCCAAGCTTTTCCATCTTCCTGAGAGTCAAAGTTTCTGATCCATACAGCGTGATACTCCAAACGTAGCATTGCATCAGGTTTTTTTCTCAATTACAAATTAAACTTGGTGGTCAGCAGTAACCTCTACTTGTTGAAAGCTTCTTTGGCCATTGACATTATTTCCTTGGTGTAGTACGCATTCTTTGTCAGAAAACTTCCCAAGTACGTTAGCTGCTTTATGTTTTCCAAATCCTGATTTCCAATTTTGATTTTCAGGTTTGAGTCTTCACAAACTCAACGAACCCACCCGATTAACGTCGTGACCCCAATATAAATATACCAAACTCATTAACATATTCATGATATGTTTCATAATTTATTAAAGCTCAGTGGTTAAAGTATAAATGAGTATATTCGGAAACCAGTGCAAAGATCTGTTGATATGGTCACAGATGAAAACTAAATATTAGTTTAAGATATTTTTATTTTTGTTTTTAAAGCTACAGGAGATTTTCATCTTCAGAAAGACCGCGGCCCTAGTATTGCCAGTGGTCCCTAGCTATTGTCCCCACCGTTGAACACACAAGACAAAACACCAAATTAATAAGATATTGAAGTATCATATTCAAAGCTGTTTTGATAATGGGGGGAAGAGGAGGCGAACTGCAGTGATGGACACGCGGACTATATGTAAAGCTCTTCTAACCTGAATTTCTTCTGATACAACAAACAGTGTGAGCACAATAATTAAATGTAAGATTAAGGACGAAAGCTAACGGCACAATAGTTGTACAATACTTTTTAATACATGGCCTGCAGTAATACACCAAATTATTGGAAGGTTGAGTTCCTAATTAAATTCCAGCACCATAGGAATATTACAAAATATGAAAACAACATTTCATTTAAAATTAAAATTAATTAATTAGCACCATGGGAATATTACAAAATAGGAAAGTAGAATTTAATCTAAAATTAAAATCAGATTGTTAATTAACTAAAATAAGTTTAATCATAACTAATATTAATGTTGGCATAAATATTTTCTAGCAATATATCATAATGTTGGTTTTTGCATCAGAGGCTTAGTTTTAATCACTCAAGATTTTATCGTCACATCGAATAACTGATCAATGGTCAACCGTGATAAAGGCTTCTTGGTACTTTAAGTAAGAGATTTATTTTGACTTTTAAAATCTCATTTATGAGCCACAAAATACTCTCCTTCTTTAATAAAAAAAAGTATTTAAAATATTTGTTTCTATAAATAACCAATACGATTCCAAGTAAATTTGTGATACTCTTATGTGTTTATTATACTGTGTCTTATTAACCATTCAGGCTACCCACATTTAATTATATAAATGGGATAGAGATAATAAAGGTTTAATTTAGAGGAAATTTGCCTTCGTTTGCGTGAAGGGAGAAAGGTAGCCCACTTAAGAAAACACAAACTTAAAACCCCTGGGCAGAATTTTAACAGAGATTTCCTGCCAAAAAGACTAGTTGAGTCTAAGAAAATAGTTCACGTGCCAATTGATGTGAGATATTTGGATGTCACAAATAATGAACAAGTGGAACCAATCAAGGATCACATTTTACTGGTGAAACAAAAGCAAATCTGCGATAATCTCTATCAACGAGGTAATATTAGGGTGGGATCAGGGTAGAGGAGGGAGTTAAGATTGCCCTGAAATATGACGGACCCCTTAATCCATAAATACATATGGGAAGTTTTATTGGCTAGAGGTATGTTAAAATATTATATTGAAACCCCCTAGAGAAACAAGCTTCCATTCTCATGATTATTAGGAGAGTTTAGTTCCTATATTGAAACCCCCTAAAGGAACAAGCTTCCATTCTCATGATTATTAGGAGAGTTTAGTTCCTATATTGAAACCCCCTAAAGGAACAAGCTTCCATTCTCATGATTATTAGGAGAGTTTAGTTCCTATATTGAAACCCCCTAAAGGAACAAGCTTCCATTCTCATGATTATTAGGAGAGTTTAGTTCCTATATTGAAA
>CABFWB010006815.1:0-16748 GCA_902151455.1 Timema bartmani
AAAAAAAAAGTAATAAATGACAAAAATGTAGTCACATATCTTAAAATTAAACAATTTCATTTATTTACCTTTAAAAAAATACTCATTATACTAAATATATATTCAAAAGAAGACTTAGTTTGGTCTTAAAGAAATTTCACAGATAGTTCTCAATGTCTTCCTCATCGGGAAATGTCTCTTGAGTTGTATTGTCATAGTTGCCATCTTGACATTTTGCACAAGCTGTGCTGCATTCAAGGCCAAATTTTGGAGCTGCATCACATTGTGTTGCACCGTGCAGAGCAATTGCATAAGATCATTTGAGGTTTGTCCAGTGCAGGACTAATGCTCATCATTAATGTTAGGAAAGTTTCCATCTTACATTATCCACACCCATTTAGTTGGATCCATGTTGTAATTCTTGCCCATCCACTGCATGACTTGTAAGTAAACTCACCGAGAGTGAAGGTTTGTGGCTGACGGTGTTCGAGATATTTTTTCGGGCTTCACAAATGTATTTTAAGTGAATAATTTCCTTCAAGGATGCTGTAACACACTGAAAAGAGAAAATCAGACTGGATCCCCTTAAACATGGATATCATTGTTTTGTAGCCAGTGGTATCTACAGTATCTTGATCTGCGTTTGGAATGCAAAAGATTTTCGAACAACTGTGAAAAACAAGATCGCCTCTAACAACTTTTTAAAAAACAGACTTCTCGCCGACCCCAAAGATTCCTGATGTAATATCGCAACCAGAGAATGCATGGGAAGAAAACAGATCAGAGTATAAATCACCAAGTAACTGTTTCAGAACATTGATGTTGTAAACATATGGTTTTGCTTTGTCTTTGTCAGATCAAAAATAAAGGTTCTTGCAGACATTTGCAGGGTGATATAGCAACAATACCAATAGGTCTGTGTCTTCTCCAATGAGGGTTGTAGACTTGTAAGTTCACATTTCAATGGTTGCTTTCACTATATCTACGTATGTGTCTCCTTCAGCGTGTATGACATGACAGCCTTGCTATCGCAAGTGATCAGCAATGTGGTAGCTGAGGGCCTGTTTTTACTCTTTTCATTTGAGAGGAAATCTTTCGTTTTCCCAAAAAATTGTGTTCCTTTTCTTATGTTGACATTGTTTACAGCATTGCTTATTCAACATAGGTGTGTTTTATCTTTTGTGCTTGGTTGTCCATCGTGTCCATCGAACAAAATTGTGGTCATGCCTTAGCGATTTTATGTGAAAAACAAGTAGTCATCAGCAATTGAACTTTAGGTACTTCCTTCCATTTCAACTGATGTAGAAGTGATCCTCCATCAAGTACGTAGTGATTAGTCTATCAAATGGACTGAAGTAGAGCAGCATTTTATTACTTGACATGGTTTTGTATGTCCTCCAAAAATTGCGCTTTTTCTGGCTTTCATAAAAGATATGTTGCTTCAAACAATGATGGCGGGTACAGTGAAAGTTCATCACATCATCTAGGCATACCTCTCCTGACTGTGATACAACCAGGAACCCTTGAAACAGAGCTGGATCAATGGTCTGGTCCTTTCTCACTTTGATACCTCGAGAGGATGCTAATGTCTTGACTTTATTCTTACCCTAATGTTAATATTCAAAAACCCACTGTCCTTCAATTTCTTCAACTATGATGTTGCCTGTACATCGGAAAGATCTTGAACATTTACACTATCATCAGCATTTATCGCTGTGATAATGTTTCGCAAGGTCGTTTCCTCCGAGAATGGAGAATATTCTTCAAGTTTCAGGGCAAGTTTTGTCAAGTCCTTCTGTCCTTCTCCATTCGTGGGGCAGTCACTTCATTGTGTTATTCATTTATTGTGTATGCTGTATTGGTGAAGTCTTGCATGGAGTGATCTGTCGACAAACAAATGGGAGCAGACATTGTCCACACAGCTCTTTGATGTTCAGTCATGCCACTTCCTTTGGTTAATCCATCAGTACTCTCGAGGAATCGCATAAGAGTCTGTTCAATTACCATGTCAGATCCAAGGCCAGCCCAATACCGATTGCTATGCCTTATGATACAGAATCCATTCTGGAACTTATGGAACACTTCTGGATGTTGAATTTCTAACAACTTTAAGTTATACCGGTAGATAATGTAGATACCCAATGATTTACGTGTGCTGCAGCAGCAAATATGGGTAAGCACTCAGATATAGCGTGGGTATGTATGCCTCACAACCCTGTTCAATAAGCTTCTAGGAGTTCCCCGACTGTTTCCAAAATTTTATGGTAGTTCAACCATAGTTTGATCGTTTCTGAACTATTTCGTGTTTTTTTTTTCCAAACTTGGTCCTTTCCTAATCGCTTCAATGCATTTAGAGTTCAATACAGTACCCAAATCAACTGTACCAGACTCCAGGCAAGTATAAAGTCCCTCGAGTTCCTACAGAAGGTTGTCGAATCCTGGCTCGCTTTCAATCACTTTAACTGCAATATGTTTGGTAAGTAAATAACTCTGTAGTTCACAGGGACATCTAAACCAGTTCTGAAATTGACATCACATGAATGCAATCTACAGCACGAAGGTCTCTAAGGAAGTACTCAATATATCTCTGAATAGATAAGGCATAGCCTCGTGCTTTACATTGTGCCAATATCTTGTCTCTAAAGTTCTCAGTTCTAACACAGCTATAGTCATCATAATCAAAACTATCTCTCTTGGTAACAATTTGGTTCTCACAAAAGAAATAGTCTGCTTTACTATTAAATGGCCTGATAGAAATTCGAGCAATTCTCTCGATGGCTGATGTTTGACAATCAATTATACCTCTATTATATCTCTCAAGATACTTCTTGTTAACGTAATTCATATGACACAGCTTGTTTACCGCAGTTCCATTCATTAAAAAGATGTTGTCACCTTGCTCAACGCATGCATTATTAATCCCTTCAGCTCCTTTGTGACCAATGTTGACTATATCATCAGTTCCAAACTCCTTTTGACATAAGGTAAATACTTCTTTATCAGCACTCATTTTAAAGACCTGAATCATACAAAAATACATAAATTTGTTTAAGAAATATTTTCTTTAAATTTCAAAGATATTCATTAATGTAAATTTCAACAAACTGCGTTCCTTTAATGCATTTACTCGTCATTCACGGCCATTTTTTGTATGCAATTATAGGACCCCTTTCGTTCATCCAATTCAGGCCAACTTTTAGTATCTTATTCTCCACAAGAAAATCAACATACATTTTTTTTGGTCATTTTTTTGGGGTTCACCACATTTTTTTCTTAGTTTGACCTTGCTACTTCAATAGTAAAAGATGAGAAGATTTAAAAACCAAGCATTTATGAGTTTTTGGCTTTGTAGAGCATGCTATCTGTCACAAAGAGAAGCAGGATTAGGAATGAAGATGTTCAGGAAAGACAGTAGAGGAAGCAAGAGTGAGATAGTTTGGACATGTAATGAGTATAGGATCCCAAGGAGAATGATGGAGATAAAAGCAAGCCACTCACTAGCGTTCTATCATTTCTCGTTCTTTCCTGTCGGATTTAGGAACGGAAAATAAGTCTGACAAAACAATAAGACAAAAGAATGCAAGGGAAACCTAAGAACAGATAACAAGTGTATGAGAGAGAAGGGGAGGATGAATTAGAGTAAGGGAGGGAAAATGGTGGGAGGACAGAGTAAGGAAGGAAGAAGTGGAAAGACACGGGAAGATGGAGGAATTTTACTAAAAATCACTGGCCCAAAACTGGAAATAGTTTATTATAATGATAGAAACTAAAGTGTTTTTGATCAACCAGAAAGTCATTTGATATGTTCATCCTTATATCAACAAAAATCAGTGAAAGAGAATGGTACTTAGTTCTTAAACCACCCAAGTAGCAAATAAATTATTATGGCCAAGAATCAGGCTATTTGTAACATTAGCAATGGTATGACAAGGGACCTCACATGGTACTATACGGGTGTACACAATTACCTCGTGTTTTAGGTACAAATACATTGCAGGTCCAACACATCGCGTTTCCCCAACAGAACAGAAAGTGTTCAAGTGAGAGGAGAAGAATGGAATAAATTAAAGAAGGAAGAGTGGTGGAAGGATAGAGAAAGATGGAGAAATTTTACTAAACTGACCCGGCCACAGGCTGGAAACATTTGATGATGATGACAATCAAAATCAAAGGATTGGATTCATAGTGTAGAATCCTTCAGATGTGAGTATGGACAAGATACCCGATATGGAGTACCCTTTGTATGAGGAATTGAGGATAATAGTTGTAAATTGACATGTGGACACACAAATCGAGTAAAATTTGCATTATTAGAGATATAAGTTTTATAATATACCAAAAAATAGAAATATGAACCAAGTTTAGTTTAAAGTTAGTAAGTTTGTTTAATATTGTTTATTTAAACTTATTTTAAGTCATATGGTTCCAAAGTTAATTGGTAGCAAAGGAGCGTTCTGAAATAATTAAAATAAAATGTGTTTGTGTGTTAACTCAAAGAATAAAGATGATACTTAGCAGATCTACTTAGGGAGAATTGAGAGTGTACCCCTTGGCTTTAATTTAGATTTATATCTAAAGTGAGCCTAGTATCTAAGGTCACGTGACCACCAGTTTATGCCACCAAGAAGGTATAATTGGCTAATTAAAGGCTTACTCTGATTTTAAAACATTGACTAGGATATTATTTGGTTCTAGTAGAACCTGTGAAGGTGAAACTTCAACCTGGAAATTAAAGACAAGTTTCTCTATTTCTAAACTACCTCAACATAACAATTCTTAACATAAATACTAATAATTTCTTTACTCGATTCATTGGATATTAGAAAATGTTGGGGATTATCATCATCATCATCATCATCATCATCATCATCATCATCATAATCATCATCAACAACAACAACAATACAACAACAATATCCTCATTAATTATTATTATATTATAGCTTAGTTATAATTATTATTTATTATTATAAATTATTATAATTATTATAATTATTATTTATTATTATAAATTATTATAATTATTATAATTATTATTTTTTTATTTATTATTATTAATTAATTATAAATTAATTTTAATTATCATTAATTTATTATTATTATTATTATTATTATTATTATTATTATTATTATTATTATTATTATTATTATTATTATTATTATTTAGCACTATTTCTTACAACCTGTCCGGGTTATACACATGTTATGTAATCAAATATTCAAAAGTTGCTATTAATTAAATAAATTATGTTACAATGGAATGAAAGGAAGAAAACACAATAAGTCTATATTTTGGTGCAACTTTACCTGTGTGAAGTCTAACACTTCGTTGGGTTGGATTTGATCCTGGGAGCGGCAGAGGGACGGGGAAGCTACTACCGTGGGGAAGTAGTCTTCCTCCTTCCTAAACTCTACAACATGGAGGCCTTTCTCCTCTGCTAGCTGCTCGTGGGTTTTCTAAAACAACATCATACCACAAATTCTTGAACTCTACAACATGGAGGCCTTTTTACTCTGCTATTTGATAACAGATTTCTGGCCGTGGAGTTGAACCCTAGATATTTATCTCAGGAGCCCACTACTAACCATACTCTTTTATTGGTGTGCTCTTGTAATGAGTAGAGAAATGAAATAAAACACTAGGCTCTACAATATGATATTTTTTAAAACATAATTATGATATAAGATCGTGATAAACACATGTAAATGTGTTGTTTACCTGTTGAAGCAGTCCTAGGAAGAACGCTTTGACAATGTGTTGCAAATTGGTAGGTCCTTCTATCTTGGCATAAAGGTCCTTGATGCCGAGAACTTCACAAATTGTTTTGATGGCTCTGTGGCATATTAAGCCATGGCCTTCTGGCTTCTTGGTCACAAAAACTTTGGTCTTGCCAAACTGTGTGAAGAAGTCATGAAACACTAGCCAAAAGAAAACTACCGATAAAATTAGGAACTATAAAAAAACAATCATAAATCTAAAGACAACGTGCACTGGTATGCCAGAATCTTCTAACACAAAAGTAAACACAAGGCTAAGCATTGATTATTGATGTTTCATGTATATTTATACTGTGATTTATTATATTTATTTCGGTACAAAATAAAAAAACCTTAGCATTGAAAACATGAATTCTTGTTTTGTAGGATGTTGAGATTGACACATAAACAGTGAGATAAACCTAACATTTTACCATTTTTCTGGTAAGCTATAGAAGAAGATATTCAAAACAAATAAAAATACATTTTCTCTAAATTCCATCTTACTCATCCACTACACACCAGCATGATTAAAATATGTGTAATGAGAATGGGTAGTTAGCTGTGGTGCAAAAAACACTTTTATCTCTGCTATAGCTCGCAACACACACCCCGAGAAACCAATGCAGTGAGTCAGTCAATAATACAATCAGGTAATCACAAAAGAGTGTTTACCAGCTGCCCTTCACGCCATGCTTTCACAACCATTCCAACGTTTTGACAGGCCCGCATGAACACACGATATTTGGTTGCCAACGGCACGGACTGGTGACATTCTGTCTCACCATAACCTCAGTGACACAAAGTCTATCTATGAAACTTTTCTCAAGATTAGCTCTGTTCATACAACCTTAATGTGGTTTTTACTGAGTACAATGAGGACTAGAAGAAGCAGGTTGTGGTAATCACCTGTGTGTTCATTATAGCGTTCTATGTACATCAGTTTCTGGCCTGCCCTATTCTTGGCCTTACGAAGAGCAGCCCTGGTGTCCACAGCTTTGCCCAAAGCAAACCCGGCCAAACCACGAGAGTTGCCCGTGACCACTAGGACGCTGAGACGCCGCTTGCGTCCGTGGTTACCCTTCATGTTGAACACTGTCTTCATCTGTAAGGGCACAAATCACACATCAAGGCTGAACAAGGGGTGAATGCAGGTGTGTGTTAAATTATTAAAATGTGAGTACAAAGGGTGCAAGAATGTTTAAATCTAAAGAGTGAGGTGGTAAGGGGGTAATTCCCCCTTCTTAGTACAGCAGGCCATTTCAATTTTCTGTCGTAGAGTAAATAAGTTTGGGACCATCCGGTGAGCACAAACAGCCCTGGAAGAGGAGTTACCGGAACACCTCCAATATCACACACAGGTTGCAGATCATTTTAACTACACGAATATCCTTACGGAGGGGACCACAATTCAAATGATTTGAATTAGTTGAAAAATGACCCCTGGACACAGGAATCAAACCAGGAACTTTCGGCTTAGTGGGCCAATGCGCTATCATTGACCTTTCTAAGTTTCATCCCATGCTGAGGAGCATTCTTTACTTATAGTTTAAGGCTGAGTTTGTGATGGATGTGCACAAATCATCAGATACATCTGAATGGTTGAGCTACTAGTGAAGAATGACCTTTAGCACGAGCCCTGTGTTGCAATTTCATTTTATCAGGGTATCCTAGTTGGGAGCAATCCTTAAGTTTATCTATATTGCTTAAAATCCTTCGAATCCCAGTCACGGAAATGTCACGCTTAGCTCCTACCTTAATAGAGTTAATGATTGGTAACTGGAAGACAATGGTTAGTCTAACAGAGGATAGTAATGGTTTCTCCTTAAACTAGTGTAGTAGAGGATTGAGTTTGTTAAAAGTATTGTTTTGTTTGCTGCGCGTTGTTGGGGTGCGCTTTCTGGCCTGCTTTCAGTGGCATGTATTGTCTCTAGTAGCTATGTTAACAATGACAGGTCAGTTAGACCCTAGTTATAGTAAGAGTTACTGTACTACTTTGAGGAGTTAGGGTTGATCAAGAGGTTTATCCCTTGTTTTGTAAAGACAGCTCTAGTTATTCAGCACTCATAACTCCTGTTTTGTGCGTACTTTCAAAAGTTGTAAATAGTCTACAATTATTGTAGTCTGCAATACTTCTAAGATGGCGTGATTCACTTATAAATTAGTATGCCGCCATTGTGCTCTGTAAAACTTTTGATATAATGTTTGGGTTGCTGGTAAACTTTCTTGTTGTTAAGAAATACTCATGTTTTTGATTTTGATGGTTAAATAAATATTGCACATGACTTGTATTTTTCTATTTGACATTTCAACTTTTGCCCCTCCTATTTACATGTCTTGTGAGCTTATTAGTAGGGATCTAAATAGGTTCACATGTAAGAACTTCATTAAGTGAACATTAGAGTTAGTGGATGCTTAGTTGCTTGCTAAGACGAGCACGCAATGGTTTTTCCAAGAAATGATGTTATATGTTAGTGTAAGGCGTAGTATGATCCGGACTATACTATGCATGAACTATCAGTCGTCTTACTATTCCAAGATGGCGTGTTGCTTACCTTGATTATTTTTAAGAGGAAGTCAACCAACAAGTGAGAATCCAACAGAGGCATGTTCTAAATTTTCAGAACTCATTACAGGCTTCTCCTAACGAATTATATAATGTCATCGTTTTATTGTTGTTGTTATTGTTGTTGTTATTGTCATCGTCACTATCCCTAATGTGGGCACAAAATACATGGCCTGTTGTTGTCCTCCTGCATGATGATCTTCAAACACCCACTGCAGCTTGCATCGTCAGTTTCCTTAATGAGTTTGGTTGAAAAGTGTTCAATCATCCGCCCTACATCCGTGACTATCATTTGTTTTTGCATTTGAAAAAAAGTCTTGGCCCACAACACTTAAGAGACAACGACAATCTTAAAAAGGTGTTCTGGGACTGGCTGGACTTAAGAGGCAATAAGCTTATTTACATGGGTAAGCTAATGCCAGTGTCATGTTACAGTCGATGTCTGAATTCTTGTGGTGACTATGTGGAAAAATAGCCAAGTTCATAAATTAATCATAGCATTAATAAAAGTTTTAAATATATTTGTGTGTTTTTATTCAGCCCTTACTTTATGAACACCTCTTGTATTACATAGTAAAAATAATGAAAACATTAAAATATAAAGTGAAATTTTATTTTTTCAAACACATTTTGCATTGTTTTTATTTTTTGACTCTAGTATTAATCTTTATTTATTTTTTTGTTAATTTCTTGCCATGCAATGGAAAAAGGAAGAAAATAACTAAAATAGTATATTAAGCATTCGAGTTTGTTTTATAAAATAATAATGTAGATTCATAATCAATTTAATAAATGGAAACTCTTTCACCCAGCTTAGGTGAATGATGGTTCCACAATTCCATACAAAATCATAAACAATTGGTATTTATTTCAACTTGAAGTTGGGATTTAAAAATTCTTATTTTTATATAACAATTTAACTTTTTTTTCTAAGTATTGCAGGCTCATTTGCATATTTGAGCTCATATTAACGAGTGATGAAATATTTTAAATACCTGCCATATTGTTCAGGAATGTGTGCTCTATAATATTTCGTGTTCATTGATACATGTCAGATGTTGGATGGGCATATATAATACTTTGGTTTCTGCGAATGTGTGTAAAACACATATAAGTCCCAGAATGCACACATGTGATTCTTCAATTGTGAGCACTACATCATTTTTAAGTAAATATTTTGTTTGAGTATAAACTTTAAATGAGTAAATTTACCAAGGAAAACTTAATATATTGCAGTAAAAAGAAGTATTTGTAATTTTTTTTTATTGTGCATAAAATAATGCATCTGCACAGCAAAATTTTAACTCATTATTTATAATTGGTTTGGTTGAAAAAACTTTTTAAGGTTTTTTCATAGTATAAACTAGTAGTTATTATTTTACTGTGCAAAAGATAATTTGTTTGAGGAAAAAAACATTTTAATCAGTTAAAAACAACATCTTTTAGATTTATGAAAAGGAAAAACACTGTTTTTTAAAAGCATGGTGTGAATTGTAGATAAATGTTAATTTGTAGCTTTAATGCTTAACCCATTGCACACCGGCATGAAATTACATGGTGAGCTGTCAGATACCGGCCAAATTTTTGACATATAATACTTTTTTGTGTGTTTATTATGAAGTCATTTATAACCTTTCACATTTTTTATTGACTTTTATTTTGTTTTATAGAATAAAATAAAAAAAACTTTTATAGTTTTTGTACATTAAAAAAAAAAATATGTACACATTTTGTTACAAAAGTTAGAAACAATAATCTTCAAGTTTTGAACCAGAATTATCTAATAATATCGATTTTATGTTGGATTCATCAAGTTAAGTTGCTTATGAGGAAGCCATTTTGATAGGTACCACAGATGATAGGAGAGCGTTGATAAGTGTTTAGAAAAATAATATTATTTAGTTATACTATGGGAACTGCTGCCACCTAGTATGTTTTATGAACTATGACAGTCTTAGGAAATATTTATAGAACACTATACCCAAGTATAGCTCGGACACGGTAACAACAGATACTTACGCTAGCCCAAGCGCGATGTTCGGTGTGTTAAATGTATTTTTTTATAAGTGTATTTATAAAGTGAATGTGAAAAGTGTTTATTTACTGTGATACTAAATGAAAAATTAATTATTAAGAGCCTATGGCAATAAGTGTAGATTTTTATTATTATTTTATTAAATACAAAATAAAAAGGATGTATCATTATGTGTTTATTCAATAAATTTAATTTGGGCAGACATAATATTTAAAATATCACTTGTGGCAAATTAAATCCAATGTGTATTTATAAAATTTTGAGTATATAAAGGAAAAGTGTACATACCTCCAGCACTTTAGTGTCAAATCCATCAAATGTATCTGTAAAAATAATTACTTTGGCATTAAATTAGGGAACTTGGTGACCAATTATTATATTAACTATCAACTATATAATACTGTGTACGTGTGTACAGTGATTCATTTGTAAGTTCTTGAAGGACATTCTGAAATATTGCGAGATTACGAGAGTGGTCAAAACAAAGATTCCATTTATGAACTGTATATGAAGGGTTATAGTAAACTTTACCTAATCTTAAGGAATAGTATGTATTAACAATTGATGGACAGTTCATTCTAAATGTGTCTAAGTTAGCAACATTATAGCTCAATATCAGACAAAGACATGAGATAGTGTATGCATATAAATAAATGTGTGTCAGGACATTATACTGGACACAACAGAGATTGTGTTCTTTAATATCCTGTCTTGCTATACACAATATTAATTAACATGATGAGTCTTTCTACATCAAGGTTGTGACATTATGGAAGTGATTTGAGGAACAAAACTAGATTAAATGGTGTACTTGAAAATGTCTAGAGCCTGTCAAATTTAATACAAGAATGTGATGATTTGATTTTATTTAGTTTCCCTTTCAATAGGTCTATAATTGCAGGCCTATATGAAAGTATAATATATTTCCAAATAAATATTGTGCTACAATGCATAAATATGTAATATTTTATATGGTCATATACTTGCAAACTCAGACTAAACTTTGTTGGTTTATAGTTTTTTGCGAAGTAACTTCCTTACAATGCGTTTCTTGGGTGGGGAGCCATACATGTGCTTAGACTAGACTTCAGGGATCATATTAATGTGTTTCAGCATGGAAAAATATTCTACGTTAATTAGGGTTTTATATCGAGACAAATGGCCATAATTTTAACATTTACTTAAACTGTGAAATTATATAAATAATTAAACAAGTCACTAGGGTAAACTAAACTGGGTACAAAATGTTTTAGTTCAAAATTAATTTTCGATGAAAACTAAAAAGTGTTTACATCTTTTTAAATTCATATGATTAACAAAGGGTTGTTAATGTAAGAGCATTCAATTGTTTGTGTTTACAAGTAGAATGGTATATATTAACAATATTGTCTATAACCTACCTTCTCCCACAGGGTCAGGCACTCCTATACTTCTACCAGGCATCTTCGTTCCTGACCACCCGCGCTCTAGGGGAGACAGCTTCAGGGAGCGGAATGTTTTCATCTCGTCGCGCATTTTCAGCAATGCTTTTTGTCTTTCAAGATCCTCGGGGAGTTTTTGTTGTCTTACAAGCTCTCTACCACGCATCACTGGCGAGTTCAACCCAGGCCAAACAATGTTTGCACGTCCTAAAATACAGACAGCAATGCACCTTAATAGCCTATAGTGTATTTTAATTTTTAACTAATACTTTCATCGCAGTGTTATCAATTATTAAATAGGTTAATGTGGGTATTAGGTTCAAACCTAGCCTTCGAAACAGGTGGACTGGGTATATCTAGTGAGTGTCTATTGAAACAAGCAAAGTATAGTTTGATTGCTACAAATAACATGATAGACACAGTCTGATTGCTACAAATAACATGATAAACACAGTCTGATTGCTACAAATAACATGATAAACACAGTCTGATTGCTACAAATAACATGATAGACACAGTCTGATTACTACAAATAACATGATAAACAGTCTAATTGCTACAAATAACATGATAAACAGTCTGATTGCTACAAATAACATGATAAACACAGTCTAATTGCTACAAATAACATGATAAACACAGTCTGATTGCTACAAATAACATAAGTTATATCAGATAAAACAATTTTGAATCTGATATTCAAAAGAAGATAGCTCTTATTGTTAAATGTGCTAATTTTCTATCTAGTTTTAAATTTTTGGAATAAGGTTTCGGGAATATTCAACAATTTGTTAGAATACTGATCTTACAATTAATTACAATTTTAATCATTTATGTCACAAATTTTTCTATGTGTTAAGTATACTTATATCCTAAATATATTTGCCGCAGCAACTATTTTATTAAATGTTTTTGTGGGCATATATTAAATTACTTTTAAATAAAATAAATTAGGATTAATTATAAACATTTTTGCTTACCGACCCCAATTATCTGTCCTTTATTTAGATTCTTAGCAGTTTTCTTTCCCATGCCTTTTCCACGGCCTCGTTTTTTCCCTGCATTGCTGACACTGGTTACTCCTTTCCAAATCTCCTCTGCAGGCACTAAACAATACCAGGACTATGAGGAGGGAGCGATAAATATAACAATAAACAAGGAGGGGAGAGAGAGAAATATTATAAACAAGGAGGGGGGAAAGAGAAAAATAACAATCAATAACTAACTAACGATAACTAACGTGGGACCCATTTTTCACATTGACCAATTGAATTTCCCTTCAAATCCCACTCCTTCGTACAAGTTTTCCCAAAAACATTTCTTAGATATTTCATTCTAATCGAAATTATCTTGCCCTTGTGTTTCTCCTTACAAACCCACACTTCACATCTGTAAAACAACATTGGCATTGGCACACCTTTATATTCTACCATCTTTGCCTCTTTTGATACTACTTCATTCTTTGCAATAGTCCACATACATCCAACTACTCTCCGGGATGCATTCACCCGTCTGTCGATTTCACCATCCATTCTTCCATTTTTACAAAACATTCTGTCCAGATATATAAAATAATTCCCTTGTTCTAACAGTTTTCCATTTATACTAAGCTGACAATCATTTTCTGATCCGTCCTTATTACAAATTATCACCTTAATTTTGTATACATTTATACAAAGATCCATTCTGCCTGTCACCACATTCAAACAATTTAATGCATTCAGTACGTCATTTTCATTCTCAGCCATTAATACGGCATCATCTTCATATAGCAGGAATCTCACATTCACATTGTCCATTTGTACACCAACCACGTCCTCACAAGCATCCCTCATACATTTACCCATGAATACATTAAACAACCATGGGGACATAACACAACCTTATCTAACACCCTGTTCAATATCAAACCATTTGTTCAGTGCCCCATCAACTCTAACACACGCTTTACTTCCATAGACACCACCATAATTGCATTCACTTACCATGAATCCACACCATACTCTCTCGGAACATTCCATAACATACTCCTATATGGACCCTACGCTTTATCCAGATCAAAGAATGCACAGTAAACTTTCTTTCAGACTGCCATACATTTCTCACTCACTTTATTACATGTCATCTGCTGGTGACCGACCACCCAACACAGATCCCGAGACCCAGCACTAGAGAGTGTTGTTCAGAGCTTGGACTAAACTTATTAAAATATTCGTGTTTATTTTAAGAGAGTTTAGAGGAAGACCCTCACATATAATTTTATATATAGTTTATGTAATGTATTGTTTCCTCTTGTCAACAGGTAATTTAAGATATTATCAGTGCATGTGTTTACTGTTTATTTTATGTAATTTGTGTACTTCACCAGGATCTTGTAGGGACATAAATGTAAAATGAACAAATTGTTAAAAATAAAGAGAATTTGTGTACTTCACCAGGATCTTGTAGAGACATAAATGTAAAATGAACAAATTGTTAAAAATAAAGAGGAGGAGGATTGATAGGAGACTTATAGTCACGACTATCATTAAAGCAAGATATAAATACTTCACAAGTTCTAAGCCTTTTTTTGACTTTTGAGATAGCGCCCTGGGCCGACTGCCTCTCACACTCCATTGCAAGATTCCCCATTACTAACTTCAAGGGGAGACGAAAGAAGAACGAGAAGGCCACGAATGCTGGATAAACGACATCATCCAACAACCTCTTTCCCCCCCTCCACCCATTACCTCAACCTTCCCATGCCCTCAGTACACCCAATACTCCCTCCATTCCTCCAGCCACCTCTCAGACCCTAGACAATTCCCCTCCACTGCCATCCAGTGGGAACATCTAATCTGAGACTTTGCGGAGATCCTCAAGCAAGACTCCTCGGAGGAGGAAGATTCACAGCCCCCCCCTCAAACACCCCCGCCTAACACCCTGCCCTAACCATCACATCTATTACTCACTCTACCAACAATATACTCACCATCACTCCAACAAACATCCTTTACNACCCCCCAGTAGATAACAACTTGTTGCAATGCAAATATCTGACCGAGGCAACCTCTACCTGGCATTAAAACATATTCTACACCCCAAATTCTGTCCACAGTTTTTCATATACCCTTTCAATTTAAGGATGGCCCATATCTTTGCCTGAAATACTCAATAAATTAATTGTCCTATAGTCCTTACATCAACCCTTACTGCCTTTACTTTGCCTTTGTACAAAGGAACAATGGCAGTATTCTTCCAGTCAAATAAATTAAACAGAGAGACCAGAATGTTTGGTTTCAGGTGGGCCGCGACAACTGTTGAGGTCACCACGCGAAGAAAATTAAATTATATGTTTGTACTGGAGCAATATTTTATTTATTTTGGCAAAAAAAAAATTGCCATAAAAACTATAAAAATAATGTATTTTTCTTTTCTTTTCTTCCATTCCACTAAATACCAAACAAACCCATAGTTACTACCTGTTCAAGTTATGTGCATGATAATTACTCTAATGGGGTAGAGATGAGAAAGGAAGCATTTTAGAGGTAATGTACCAACATTTGCATGGAAGGAAAGTGGGAAACCGTTTAAGAAAATAAGGTAAACCTGACCGATATTCAAACCCCAAGCTTACCTTTTAGCAGCAGGCCAGTTTAACATGATAAATGACGATTGAGACTATATGGCCACTGAAGTGGGTAGTTTTTACAATCACTACTATAACAGCTAGCCCACAGGTAGTCTAATGTTGATGTTTTATGTGGGTTATATTAGTTAAAATCATGGTAGACAGGCCTGTATCAAGATCTAGTTTTGAGCCTAAAATAATGACTCAAAAGAGTGATTTTGAGCTCTTAGAGGAAGCATGGTGTTATTAAGGTTGCCACTACTTTCTTACTACCAAATTCCCCGTATTTTAAAGAATAGATTCCCATATTTCCAGGGAGCTTAGCTTGAAGCAAAGAGTAAACAATTTCATTTTTCATCAAACTGACTATGTGAAGTATGTACCTTATGTTTAAAACAGGATGATTTAATAATTATGGTGAAAACCATCTTGGGTCACTTCACAACCCTTGTTTAAAGGGTAAGCCTTAATAAGACATGTTTGAATCAGCATTATTAGTTCACTTCAATCAGTTCATTTTTTGTCCATCCAAAGACCTATGATTTAAGCTTTTAGTTTCAGTTAATATACCGAATTAACAAATATTCCAGTATTCTTCAAAGTTCATCATTTTTTCCCGGCTCTCCCAGTTTTCCAATGCTACAAACATGTATTTGTGGCCAACATTGGAAACATTTTACAACATGTTATTAGTGTTATTTTAAATGTTACGTACGTAGGAATTATGCCGCTCTCATCTTGAAATCTCATTGTTAAAATGTAGGCCCTATCCCCTTAAAGAACAGTCCAGTTATTTTCTATCTTGTCTAGATCTTTCAAAATAAGGAATTATATATCAGTAGTCGTGGTGCAGCCCCAGCCCAGTCAAATATTTTGAACAAGGGGAGATTGTACTCATCATCCGTCCCACTTGAGTTGTTTTAATTTCTTCAGAAAATATTGATATTTGAAATACATTTTTGCAAACAGAAAAATACTGGGAATCAAATGAAAGAGAAATATGTACATATATTGACCACATCATCAAACTCATCAGATCATAAACAAATGTTTCCAGCTTGTGGCCGGGTCAGTTTAGTAAAATTCCTCAAACCTCCCTCTAGCCTTTCACCCCTCTTCTTCCTTTAATTTATTATATTTACCTCCTTTCACTTGAACATTTTCTGTTATCTGCTCCTCCCATCTATTTCTTGGCCTCCCCTGTGGTTTTTTTCCTACATACTTCATTTTCAACACTTTCTTGGGCATTCTCTGTTTTTCCATCCTCATTACATGCCCATACCACCTCAGCCTTGCTTCCTCTACTATCTCATGTACTTCAACATCCTCATTACATGCCCATACCACCTCAGCCTTGCTTCCTCTACTATCTCATGTACT